>SNQJ01S0088238.1:0-18891 GCA_010110895.2 Picea sitchensis
TTCCAAGATCTCATCCAAGATTCGTGAGCTATTCAAGAATTTGTTTGACTTTTCCACCTTCTTTCTAAGGTCAACAATTTTAGCTTCTAACTTACAACATGACTCTTCCTTTTCATTTATTTGATTCTTCAATAGTTACTCTATTCTTTTGGCTTCTTCAATTTGGGTCTTGAGATGGAAAATGGTTTCAAAACTTTTGCTAATTTCATCATCTACATTCATATCTTCTTTTCCATTCTTTAGTCTTGTGATATCTTCTTCCTTTTCTTCTAATTTAGTCTTATTTCTCTCTTCTTGTTCCTTGATCATTTCTTTTAACTTCAAGATGTGCCTTAGACTCCTTATAAGAAACTTCTTAGTGTTATCCAAAAGATAGTTATAGTCTATATAATAATGATCACTTATATATCTATATAAACCCTCTTCAACTTCCTTTTGAAGTTTTAATAGATTTTATTCTATTATTTTCATGGGATAATTACCATCAAACTTTACACAAACTGTTTCTATATCTTCTTATTCACTTGTATAGAAAAATTCATCATCATCATTGAAATCAAGGGTTTTTTAGGGTTCTTTACCTTCATTTGAAATGTCTTCACGATCTTCCTTTTTGCCAACATCAACACATAATTCTTTGCCTTCATTTGAAATGTCTTCAAGATCTTCCTTTGTGCTATCATCATTTGATTCTTTATATTCACTGGAAATGTATTCAAAATCACATTTAGAAATAATGCATTCAAAATTTTTTGGAGATTATTTACCTTTAGTGATCTTGATGGAGTGATCTTCAATATCGTCTTTCTCCTTCTTGCTTTGATATGTTTCCTCTAGCTTTAGCCATGGATCCTTGGTGGAAGTGCATCGTCCCATGCTCTCTTTGATAGGGCTTGAGAGTCCACTAAGAATGGTCTTGAGAGCTAATGCATCATTCTTCTTTCCTTCTCTTTGAGCTGCAAACTTTGACTTGTTATTCAATGAAACTTATCCACCAATGGTTTCCTTCCGAATAGTTGGTCCCATTGTCTTCAAATGTAATCTAATCTCTATTCTCCAAGTAGAATAGTTTTCCTCATCAAGGATTGGAACTTCATCATCCATTTGTGTGTCTATGGATATCCTTCAAGCTTGAATCCAACGACTAAGGATATATACTTCTTGATTGGCCTCTCGAGGAGAGGGGAGCCAGTCAACTTGCAGACATTTCCACCCCAACGACTAAGGATATATAATTTTTTGATTGGCCTCTCGAGGAGGGGAGCCAACTCATGTATTACTTCCACCTCGTCCCTTCAATATCGTCAATACATTGAGATGAACTCAAGGATGAAACCTGAGAAAGTAGCTTCAAAAAGCTCCATCCAAAGATCACCAACCTATCACTAAGGTGATCATTTTGATTATTGTTGATCATCGATCATGTTCTACACCAGGGTTCCTGTGTGCAATATTGTTCACGCAGCCTCCTAGATGTAATCGTGATATTTGATCGGAGTACTACCATGATTAACTCAGATGAAGAGGTACCACAGTGTCGAGAGTGTAACAACAAGAAATTTGGTTTCGATACCATTTTTTTCTCGTTCATTTACGAGAGGGTACCTAGTCTGAGTCCCAGAGAGACAGTACATGGGCATTTTTCCTCCTTCCCAGCATTGTGACATGTGATGGAAACATTGTTTCCAATAACAAGGGGATGAAGGACCATAGAGGCTTTCGATTACACATTTTCGATCGGTAAGTAATGAACATTCCAACGCATAGATACCACCCTACAATGGAATAAAAATTTTCCAGATCCGTTGTACGCCAACTTCCAAGAAGAGATTATGAGAGATATATACACGGTGTTTTGCTATTTAATTTTTAATTTCCTTTATATATCATTTTTTTATATGTACTAGAGCACCTGGAAACTATGTATCCTATGTTGCATGTGGACCTGTGCAATCCAATGACATCACAGGACTCAGTGACATCCTCGACTAGAGGTAGTACCAACAACAACCAACGTACCAACAACCACAGGGGAACCTCCAACCAGAGAGGTTGAGATATTTTGAGATCAAGTGGAGTAGAAACCCCACCAAGTATTCACTGCGGTAGTCTCCAAGGGTCGAGATCGAGGGATCTCCCACCATCCATGCACTTCATGTGGTTAGGGGGTGCCACCTGACATGGGTCCAAATTTTTCTCGACGCTTTACTAACATCGTTGTTCACTCTCATTTCAGAGGCCAATAGTCCTTTGCCTTAGATAAGATGGACTAATCATGTGCCAAGGCCACTTTTTGTATTATTTTGAGGGCATAAGACCCCGTGATGTACATCGGATTATTATTTTGAGGCTGTCACCCACCCATGTGCTCCTCGAGATCCTTTTGGATATATATATATATATATATATATATATATATATATATATATATATATATATATATATATATATATATATATATATATATATATATATATATATATATATATATTTGCATCTTCTTTTATGTCTTATGGATCACATTTCTTACAAATGTACATGTGTATGCGTGCTTCTTTTATGTAAAAGTGATGACAATCTAATAATTTGGATTAGCTAGGGTATCCGACATTTGATTTAATTCCCCTAGAAACATGGATATACGTGAATGTAAATTCAAAGAAACGTTTCAAGAGACGCACTGCAAGGAAATTTCGTAAAAGTAGGATCCAAAATGCGGTAAACTCTATTTAATTGAGACACAAACTGTATTTAAAAATCTAAGTAGACTGAGGTGAGAAATTCCATGTGAAAAAGCTTCATGAAGAAACTCTATCATTGTGTTGTACCCAATGACATTGTTTGTGGTGTCACCTAGACGTATCTTAAGATAGCAATTGGCCTTGAGGCATGAAAATCACCCAAGCTACAGAAGAAATTTTCGAGTGTGTCGCCATTCACCAACCCAAAGAACACCTCTAATTCAATTGACATATTCCACAGGCAGTGAAAATATGACATGTGTTAATGACACGCTTAATAAAAAAAAGACAAAAAACTATATAAGAATCCATATATATGTACAAGAAGTCACCTAGGTGACCAACCTAAGAGTAATACTTTGAGGTAGAGCCCATTTCTAAGTTCGCCAAAGCATTTCCCCAAAGTCAAACTGCATGATAAGCTCCCTTATTTAAGACCTATTTCACAATGAAAGTTATGAACCACATGGTTTGAACTTCACCGGCCCCTGTGGGATCCTTATCTTGGTCATAGACGAGGACAAGGTCGCCTTCGAAAAAATCCAAGGATGAACAAACCTATCATATTAACACTTGATTCTGTGAGCCTCGGCTGACAAGGATATCATGGCATTGCTCATCAAGATGCTCAAGATATAATAAACGATCTTCAAGAGGTGAAGTGTATGGAAATAAATCTACTACCAACTTTAAACACGAGATCCAGAACTCTTTAGGAAAGAATTGCTTCCAGCCCGGAAATGAGTTGAAAAGGTGAGAAACCAAAGTAGCCCTTATAGATGTTCTAAGAGGTCTAATGCTGGGTACAACATCAAATTCCAATTTGACTTGGAATAATTGATCATTTGTTGCAGAATAGTCTTGAGGAACTTACTCACGCTTCCACCAAACCATTCTCTTGTGGGTAGTAGGGTGATGAATGTTCTTGCCTCAAATTAAGATTTGATGTTAACTCAGACAACATTTTGTTGGAAGTGACTCATGGTTAGGTTGGCACCTCTTCTCGATGTCGAACCTTGTTACTATATAGTTAAAAATGAAGAGAGTTGTTTCTTCTCAATCATTGTTAAATGTTGGCATAGCCTTGACCCACTTTATGAAGTATTCTATTGCTACGATGATATAAATATGCCCCCTGAAATCGGCATGTAGTAAAACTAATCCCCACTGCGAAAAGGGACCAACAAAAATAATGGGAAACATGGGAGCAGAATGTGCCCTCATATTTTGAGAGAATAACTAACATGGGTGGAACTTCTTGACCGACTCGATGCAACTCTTTGATTAACGAGGGGCTGTGCAACCGCTCAGTTGAATCTTCGGGTTGTTTCCAACTCAAAATGACTACCACATTCTGGGCAGGTGGCAAATACCAAGCAGAACAAGCTTTGTTTCTCAAAAGTATAAGGCAATCGATGAATATCGCAATCTACACTTTGACGCATACAAAGTGTCATTGAGTATGAGGGATAATTTCGGTACTGATGGCTTAATTCGTTGACATTCATCACGAGAAGAAGAAGAATGGCACTTCAAATTCATGATATAGAATAGTATATATCCATACCTGTGGGTATGAATATGAGATCAGTAAAAAATATTCTAGCAGCTAATATTCGGGGGTATCATCACCAAATTCAACCGAAAGTTTCAAAATAAGTTCTACAAAAGACTGTTGACTTTTGGATTTCATGGAAACAAAATCCAAGTCAAACTTGAGGATAAATAACCATTACACCGGGATCTTTCCACCAATGAATTGTCATGTCAACACATATTGAAACAGAATTACAACGACAATGACGGTGATCTTGGCGGGCGATATAATGACAGAACTGACAACATGCAATCGCTACAACACAAGCTTCTCAAAATGGAATAGTTGAGTTCAATCTAACTAGGGCCTCTAATCGTAATAAATCACATCACCCCTGCATATCATCTTTGGCTAAGACCATGTCGATATCGAATCTATGACTCCACCAAGCACAATAAATCTTTATTATAATTGGGAGGTCGTAGTAGAGGGGAAAACGTGCAAGGGCGCATTTCAACGCTTCGAATAGTGTTGAGCGGCTTCGCCCCAATAGAAAGGGACTCTTTTCAATAAACGCATGAAACCTTTTAATGATTTTGGCATAGCTTACTATAAAATAACATAAGAAGTTAGATTTCCCCTATAAACATTGAAGCTGAAAAATATTGTGTGGGGGAGGCAACTGAACTATCACCTCAACCTTAAGAGGATCGAATTTCATGATCCCTTTGTCAAAACTATGAAACTTAAAAGATGACCGACATCAATGTAGAACTTTGCATTTGTGAGGGATTCAAGAGAATCGATAGTATGCATCATTCAAGATTAGTCGAAGATGTGTGGATGATCAACTCTCTCTTCATAGATCAGATGCTAGATCATCGATATAAGTCTCGACATAAGGTCTAAGGTGGAAAGAAAAATACATGTCCCAAAGATAAAGTAGTTCCAACATTCTTCAAGCCAAAATTGATGGGTATAAAGCACCAGAAAAAAAAAAAAAAAAAAAAAAAATTCACTTCGTGAAACGCACAATGGCTCCTGAAATGTGTCACATATTTAGTGGCTTTCGGCACATTTGTTTTTCCCATGGTTTTCTATTTTATCACAGGAATTAGGTTTTATGGGACTAACCAGCCCACGGGTTAGGGTTTTGGATGTCATTGAATTCTATATGTATATTGTATTGTAAACAATGTAATACATATGAATGAATATATAGAAATGTGCTGGTTTTCTCATTTGGGTTTCCGGGGTAAAAAGCTATGTGTACGTTTGTATTTGCCACATATTTTCTGCTCTTTTATTGAATATCTGCTTATGATATTGCGCAAGTTTAAAATTCCACAAAAGGCATCTTACGACAACAAAATGTGCCTCTAATGGAAATATATAAAGTTAATTTTACATGTCTTCGCTTTATCGAATCAAGGCATCCCTAAAACCATCCATGAAAAGAAAAGACCTCATTGTACCGCTTGCGCATTCATTGAAAATCTGATCAATGAATGGGTGGGGAATTATCCTTTGGGTAGGATTTATTCAAGTCACATAAGTCCATGCCCACATGAATCATACCCTATTTTTTATCAACCAACACGGGATTTGACAATCTAATAAGGCCAACTGTATCTAAGTTAGATCAAATTCCACTTAAGACATTTCTACTCTAAACTCCATATTAGTTGTCTCTTCCGAGGACTGTTCTAGATGAAGCTTTTGTCATTGGCTTCATGATACTTCGTTATTTCATGTTCATCGATTCTTGGATCAATGTCCTGAATTTCCTCATAAGACTAGACAAAAATGTTATTGTAACTTTAAATAAATCTGTATAGATTCTAATCTCCTCGGGGGAGCAGTCTACTAAGACGAAAACATTCTCCACACAATGCCGTGGGTTCTATAGATGGTAGGGACTGCTTCAACGATACTTTCCATATTACCCTCAAAATAAAACATGTGTGTAGCTAAGGGGTTAATAAGACAAGACTGATCTCCAGTCATAGTCACACGTAATTCAATCTCTATTTTCTTCTTAACACTGGGAGGAAATAAGATTTGTGATGGAGATCATCCTAGGGTCTTTCAATGCCTCAAGAATCACCTCATATGAGGGAAATACCAGGTCTAAATAATTGGTATTGGCAAGGGAAACTTGAGCCCAAATAGGTTATGGAATCAGATCTAACTCCATGTGCTTAGAGTCGACCGGGTCACCAAAGCTTGATGGACAATACTCAGCTAAATTTTTTCTTACATGAATGGCCATGCTAGGATGTGTTCTATTCCTTCCATCGAGGCTACCGGGGAAGGAAGAGTCCATGGATCGCTAAAGTAAGTCATATGAAATGACAATATTTGAAAATTTTCAGCCCTAGGATGGTCGAGGACAACCGACATGTAATAGAAATTTCCAGTGGGAGGTGGGTAATCGAAAGTACCCATCAATGATGGGAATAAACCAACCCCTACATTGACAATGTCAAGTTGAGGGTTATCAATCATCGAGGAACTGGATGTCTCCAATGAAGCGGGCCAGTCGAGAAGGAAATTGGTCAATGGTTATGATTTGGCCCTCGTGTGGAAGCAACAAGAACCGAAAAATTATGGCAACCACTACATGCATTGCATAGGTCCAAATACTTCCTAATAGAAAGTTGTAGTCGAGAGGTGCATCAACCATTTCAAATTCGACGATGCACACTGTCTTCCCTCCTAACTCCATAGGGAAAGAAGGGATGATTCCATGTGGTCCAACGACCAACGAAAAGTAGTAATCATTATGTAGGTGAAAGAGACAAACGAGTTAGCCAATGGCCTTCCAACATGCCAACGAGATAACACACGTCGAGGCGCCCTCATCAACCAACATACAGAAAATATTTCGAGTAAAGACTTGGTAGGGTGAATGATCACTTCTAAAATGCAACAATGGTGAGGAGACAAGGCTCAAATTCAACAGATTTCAAGCATGATATTTCTATATTGGCAAGTAATTTACGAACCATGTAGATAACAAAGCCTTCAAGCTGGCGGGCATCTATGGAGGACTTCCAAAATGGACATATTGCAAGGGGTTTGTGACAACCTCCACCACATCAGAAGTTCTAGGAATCAATGCTCACTATAGAATCGTTTCTGAATGTCCCTTTCGTGGATGCTTGTCATTATTTTCCCATTGTCCCTCTAACTGAGAGGAACTGTGGTTTTGTGGGTTTCTTTACCCCCTTCGCAGATTCCCATATCCCTGTAATAATGTGCCCCCGCCATAAGTATCACCTTTCATCATGTAAACGCTCATGGTCGAGGGACACTAGAAGACGCTGGGGTCCCCGACTCACACCCATCCGCGGATCGAGGCTTGAGCTATATTTTTCCCATGTGGAAATAGGTTCATCAACACAACAGTCGCTATTATGCCAATAACTTCTAGGCACCCACAATTCAAGGTCATAGGTGAGTTGGGTGGTCCTCCATGCATAGGTTGCAAGGATACTGAATTTATCTTCTATTTTTCCCCCACCATCATTGTTGTTGGGTTTCTTATCCCCTTTACCCTTCTGTTTTCATTGTTTCTTCTTCCCTTCGTGCTGTTGGTTGGCCTTTGGGTTAAACGTCTGTACGGAGTGTACTTCAAACATTTGAGTAGGAGGAGCAGCAAAAGAAGTAGTCTGGCTAGCCGATGAGTGTTTTATAGATAACTGCTACAACTACTTCATCAATTTCTCAACAGGCTTTGTTTATACTGAACCGAAAATACCATCGACATGTGGTCCATAATTTTTTTTGACCTTGTCAAGGATGGACTGTGGTGCATCTGGAAAATCTCATAGAAAATCCAGACCAGAGTATATAATTTTGAGATGTTTCACTCTCATTATTGCCTCCTCCACATGGTGAAACATTCCCTCAATTTGAAACATCCTGATAACTAAGGTACCAAAGACTTGAACCACTCCAATGTGAGCTCTGGTACATGTACCTTAATCAAACTCTTCCTCGATCAGCCACTCCTGCATGTGATCCAAGATATGATCGTCCTTAGTTTTCTCAAAGTTGGCCAACAAATTGCGCTGACATCAGATTCAAGAAGTTGGAAATGGTTTAGGAAACCATCTCCAAATCACCAAAGTAAGAATATATTGAGTAGTTGAGATCGATGTACCATTTCACAAAGACCCCTATGAGGGTGTGTTGAAAAAATATTAACCGTATGGAGTCAGATTCAACAAGTTTGATGAGCACCATAGGAGAAAGTTGTGGTCACCTAGATCTTTGCTAGGCTTGCCTCCTAGAATATCCGAGTGGAACTTAGTCCTGATTGGGGCCAATGCTAATCATGACAAATCAAAGTCGCTAAGAAATTCTGACAAGTCCGAAAGTGTAACACTTCCGTAAACCAGAGGTTTTGGGTTGGGTACTATGTACAAGAAAAGGGGAGTCTGGAGTTTGATTGGCACCGTGTTTCCAGAAAGTTGGTTTTTGGCCGTGGCCTGTAAACACCATGGTCTTGGACCAATGTATGGAAAATGCTTTCTGTGACATCATTGGATGATTCCCATAATTGGACATTGAGGGTTGGGTGGGGATTTATCCCTGCATGGTTCCAAAGATTCTGGAAAGGGTTTCTTCATGATGATCCGACGGGCATAGGTGCACCGAAGCCTTCCTGGGGTTCCATTGACCATGGAGGTTAGTTGACTCCAAAGCTGACATCCCTTACGAGGGAAATTATCCCTTCCAAGGATTCCAAAGTCCCTATGAGTAGAAAACTCTTGTACTTTCCCCATATGTAGGAATAGTACCCTACAAAAGATTCTGTTTTCCAAAACCAGGTTTGCCCCTGGTCGAGATGACAAATGATGAAAAAGTGTTATTACCAAATGCATTGAACAAAGAGAACAACATGGATCCCACCGATGTGGTATAGGAAGAATGTCCTAGACTACCTAATCCAAACAAGTTGTAGTTAGTAATCAATCTCGACCGTATCGGAAAGCACTAATAAACGAGGGGATGAAAGAGGTATATGACCCCCACTATAAGGGGATAGGAATTATAGGAGGTCAGAGGGTGCCTCCAATGGGACCTCGCAGGGATATTTTGATCTCCGCCTCTGCACTCCATGGTGGTTAAGTAGGTGGACGTACACGGTTCAGACAAAGCTTCCGCATCCCAGATATGAAATGGAGGGCTCACGTGACTCCCCATGTGAATGGAGCAGTGGTCACCACCGATGATGGAATCGCACTTTATCGGCGCAGAGGGGGTCGATACCACTATGGTACATAATGACGAAGGTGGGTTAGGAGGCGCATTGACCCCTTTGTGGTGAAATCCCATTAAGGGGAGTATGAACTCCCCACGGTAAGTAGCAACATTTTCTTCCATCGTTTCTTGTAAGACTATTTGATGCTCATGAGTTGTTACCCTTGGAGGGAAAACTTATACCAAAATTGCCCGGCAAGTCGTTGATCAAGGGGTTAGTTTGCCCTCGAGATATCCTCGATCCGTCGTAAAATGCATCGATTTCCAGTAATATCCTCGAGCTGGCTTAGTACGCCTCCTATGGCTCGACGCTTCCAAATGACCCTCTTGTTGGTCAAGTATTTTCTGTAACAGTGGCAGAGGTGGATCTAATGCAATTGGTGGCAGGCTCTGAAGCCTTCACGAATGTCAAAGCTCTTGATATTCCAATTTGTGAAAATATCAACGACACAAGAAGTCTTAACTAATGTTTAAAACCAAGCACACACTAGAAATGTTCCTACAAGATAAACCAAGCAAAACAATCGCCTATTTCCAGCAGTCAGCTTATGCCAACCAACACTAGAGAAAATTACCGTGGCAAGTGAAACTCCAAACACGAAATCACCCTCCGGGTATAATATGCAAAGTGTCACCCGATGTCTACCCTAGGTATTACAATATACCCCCACAGTCACCCATATAAGTCCCTAGAATAAAAGGGAAACTAAGTTGTCACCAAAAATTCACTAGGGTGGGTACAATTGATAGTCGAGTGGATCCAATGAGAAGGATAACAAGTCCAAACCTATCGAGGGTAGGCTTGAAATCAAGTGGTCCGAAGAAAAAATAAGGATCTTGAATGGATTCAAGGTCCATGAAGCTCCTCAGAGGAAACAGGAAAACGAGTAGTAATCCCTAGACATATCCTCAATATGTGTTCCCCATTATGCTTGGTCCGGTTTTGGAGGGGTTATCTCATCTAATTTTCCTCACGCGACCTCGTTTTTTATCCTCTGTGTTAGAGGGGGGGGTCCCTGATAACTTTCATGTTAATCGACTTTGTGCACTCCCTAGATCTGACTCTAATGTTTGTTTAAAAATCCCTTGAAGAGTTTCCTCTCCAACCTAATTCAAATCTCTAACCCTAAACTAGTTGATTGGACCCTACAAACATAAAAAGTTTAGTTTATTTTAAATTCTTAGCTCATTTTAAATGGCTTGTTTTAACTCGAGGGGATATGGTAGTGAAACTAGTGATGTGTATGAGACAAAAGAGGAGAAAATAAACGTAAAACTGAAAGAAAAATTACTTAGAAAAAATAAAGATTTCTAGCTAACTTTGTAACCAACTTCTTGTTCATAACTAACCTTTCAAGATCTTTAAAAATAAGACCTAAGACAAAATTTCACTCGACTACCTAGCTACTTAAGTTCTAAGAAATTAGTAAAGAACTTAAAAATTAAACTCTTTTTCCTTTCAAGTAAAATAACTAACCCTCTAACTACTTTTACCAAACTAAGAAAAAAATCTTTTTTCTTTTGGAAAATGCAAGGAAAAACTTGAAATAAAACTTTTTCTCTTTGTTTAAAGCAAATGAAAAGGGAAAAACAAAATACAAGACAAGACTAAAAAATAACCTTTAGCCTATTGCGGATCACAGGGAGTCACTAAATACACCAAACAAGTTGATCAACAAACTCAAAGACTCTCCTAAAACCCTTCCAGAAGTAAACACAAGAAATCTTCAAAAAGACAAGAAAATTGACATCTAACCCAAACTACGACTGTAAAAAATGTAGAGGCACCTGAACTCCTGGCCAAGAAACCCCGATGGGTATTAATCCTACTAAGAGAAGAGGTTGATCACCCTTCTAAAAATAGGCCCTTGAACCGCACACCATTGATGCTTAAGCACCATGATGTAATGGGTTGTCTATAAATTAGGACATGTATGTACGCGGGTTGTCTAAAATCAGGGTGCATATGTACGCGTGCAAACCCACAGTAGGTCACAGACACCTCCAGACTTCTTCAAAAAAGAAATAAGATAGACAGATTGATAGGGTAGGAATAACTGGTATGGCACCAACAGGTAACCAAAATCCCTTAAAAGACTCAAATATAATCACTGTGAAACCTCAAAAGGTACAAAATCCAACTAAACACCCAAAACCCTAAAACCCTAGAGGTATCCCCAACATGGCAGTTATTTTAGCTGAAACCACCCTATAGATACACCAGGGTCTACAATGTAGGTAGATCAATAACCTTTAAAAGTCTCCTCGGACTTCTGGCACCCCAAATATATCCTAGACTCATACAAGAAAATAAAATGAGAAGGATCAGGTAAATGTACCTCTACTATAAGGCCCTGTGATGATCCCTCAAGACTTGAAATATCTGCTGGACAACATCTCCCAAGGCTAGCCCCACATTCAAAGACAGATAAAAATAAAGATACAAGCATGCATTTCATACATAAACAAGGGTTAGGCATTTAATAAAAACATTAATCAAATGCAAACATTCGACAAGCCATGATTTGGGATAGGAAAAAAAATCTTTTATTAATAACTCAATGACTGGGCCACAACCAAAGCTCCCACTAACAAGGTGTAATCTAACTTGGTCTAGATCCTCTCACCAAGCTCCAAGTGCACCTTCCATGTGTCTCTCCGTCAATCTTCATCTTAGGGAAGAATAATGGGTTTAAGGATGGAGGAAGGAAACGCAAATTGGGGGGAATTCCGAGGCAATTCCTCACGAAGGGCTACAAATGCTTGGGACAAAGAGGGGATGTTAAATGGGTAGAGTTTCAATCGCTCTTATGTCTATATATGAAATGAGACCCCAACACCTTTATATGGTAAAATGATGGTTATTCTAATAAGGATAATATAGGCTTTACGTATTAGTTGGGGAACTACCCAATAGCTTGTAATGTCAATGAATTCCCAAGTTTTACTGCAACTTTGCAAGTATACTCTAGTCAGAGTGGTGCAAGATTTACACGTGACAGCAGACCCAGTAGTGGTGCAACAATCGTGATAAGGTAGTGGTGTAGGGCTGCATATCTTCAAAAAATCATTTTAGAAGAGCAACTCAATGATGGCTTGGAAAAAAATTCAAGTAAGACTACCAAATGTGAGGTACGCATATGATAAATTTAGGGTTATAAATAATATGTTGGATAGTTAATTACTGTTTGAGTAAAATACTTAGAATGATAACATATAGGTTTATCTCACAGCATCAAGAATGCTCCCATGCCATATCCACTTGCATCAGTTTGAACCTCAAATGGTTGTTGCAAATATGGCAGAGCCAAAATCGTGCAGGATGCTTCTATCGCTTCTTTCAATGTCTCAAAGGATTTTTTTTTATTGCTCCCCATTGAAATATTTGTTTCATAATGTAGCTAATGTACGCAGAGATTTATGAAAGAGAAAGTTAGCAATGAATTTCCTCTAGTACCATACTACTCCTAAGAATCTTACTTATGTAGAAACATTTGGCTTGGTTCAATTCACTATGACTTCTAATTTTGATGGATCTATCTTTATCTTACCATTCCCTACAATATGATCCCAAATATACTAGAGAAGATTTTCCAAGCTTGCATTTAGACATCTTTATATACAACTTCTCCTGTTTCAAAACTTTAAAAATTGTCCTAACATGCATCATATGATCTCCCATGTTCACTAAAGAACAATATATCATCTAAGTAGACAATGAAACTCATCTATAAAAGGATCAAATACATCATTCATTACCCCTCATAAATGTTGTAGGTGCATTGCATAAACTAAATGGCATAACCAACCATTCAATCAATCCATTTTTTCCTTGAAAGAAGTTTTGTATATCAATTGGTAGGATTCTAATTTGATGGTAATCACTTCTCAAATATAGCTTAGTGAAATATACAACATTTAACCCATCCAATAATAACAATCAATTCTAGGATATGACATCGATTCTTAATACCATGATCTTGTTCTGCTACCAAAAATCAATAATGATCCTCCACGCACTCATCTTTCTTTGGAACTAATACAACAAGAGATCCACACAGAGAGGAACTGGGTCTTATGATTCCTTTCTTGAGAAACTCCTGAACCTTGTGATTTATCTATGCATTCTCTATCACCGATGACCTATACACACCAATGTTAGGAAGAGGAGAATCCTACCCAAATAGATTTCCCATGTTCAACCTCCCTCTTAGGAGGAAACCTTGTAGGTTCCTAAAATAAGTCATCATAGTTAGATATGTTTTTTATCAACTCCTCTTTATGATTTGGATAACAAATTGAAAAATCATATTATATATCCTTCTCTCTTTTCTCTTCACCATCATGAGAACAAAATAATTATTATAATTTACTTAAAGGCCCTCTTCATTTGTCCTGTGATCACTAAGGAAATATTAGTTTTAATATGTGTGAGCTCTAACGATATATTCAACTCCCATCCTTGAAAAGGTGATATTTTTTCTCTTCATGATAAAATGTATCTTTCCCTTCAAATAAATATGGACTACCCAAAGACAATGCCCCAAATTTCAAGTGGCACAACATCTAACTCAACCTCATCAAAGAACTTAGCTATAATTTCAAATCATATTTTACATTGTTTTGCCACTTGCAACTTAGCATCATCACACAACCAACCTAATGGATACGGTTTCCTTTACATGAGGTCTGGCCTTTAAACCTAGTTTCTTAAAAATTTCTTCAGATATTAATTTAAATTGAGATCCACTATCAAACAAAGTATCTATCTTTGTATAAGGCCACTATAACTTTGACATGAAAAGATCACTTATTTTCTTCTGATCAAGAAAAATTTCCAATTTAACATATTGAACTGAAGAAATGGAATTAATAGTAGATACACCTCTGCTTCCTATTTCCATGATCTTAGATTCATCTCCTTAATCTGATCCCAGATCCTGTCGAGATGATGTAACATTCTTTTATTTCCCCTTATCCTGGAACTTCTTTGTCGTAGCTAGAGACAGTGGAGGGACAGAGGCTCCATAATGATACACCAGTGGGAGGCCATTCAATGTGGGCAAGGGGGACTAGGTCTACTATATTATTAAACAAGGCCCACCATGGTAGTTAGATATAATAAATGTAAGAGGGACTACTAGAAGGTCTCACTTCTAGAAGATTCTTCCCCTAGAATGTTATTAGGTGATGGTAGAAAAAGCTATATAAAGGTGTTCAAGAAATGTAAGGGGACATGAAGAAAAATATCAGACAGAGTCAGAAGTATTAGGAGGATTCCCCCTCAAAGAATTTTCTACCATCACCTAAGAACATTCTAGAGGAGGAATCTCTAGAAGTATAACCTCTAAGAAGCAAGTCATCTTACATTTTATTATATCTAACTACTCACGAAGGCACCCAACTACCGTGGGTCTTATTTAATAATATAGTGGACTCCGTCCACCTTTGCTACTGGAATGGCCTCCACCATTATCATTATGGGCCCTCTAGACCCCCACACTACCTCTCTAGCTAACTAACAAAATCCTTGCAGCACTGTGAGATACCTAATACAGTTTGTAATATCAAGCTCTTTGGAGCTTTGTTTTAGGCCATACAAGGATTTCTTTAATCGTCAGACATAATCCTTTTCTCCATTTAGCAAAAAACATTCTCGTTGTTAGGATATTTGCATGTTCTAGGGAGTTAGTTAAGATATACCTACCAATGTGTCGCTAGGGTAAGCGTTTCTTTAGTGTAGTTTCTTTAGTATGCATTAGTATGCATTTGTAGTTAGGAATTGATGGTCACTGTGATATGTTCCCGACATAGAGGATCCGACAGTTCATACTCTCATTGATATTAATGACCATTGATATGTGGATTGATACCCGATTGGTCCATGATCTCTATCATGAGCATGGAGGTTCATTTTACATGATCGATTGTGAGAAACTCTCTTTGTAAAATATATCCAGAATATTTTTCTTTGCATTAATAAAATGCTCCAAGTGGTCAGGTTGGTTGGGGTCATGGATGTTTCCCCATAGGGGTTTTACCACGTCAAAACATCAATGTGTTGATATTTTATCTGGTTATGTGAGTGTCTATTGAAGGTTTTCATCCTATGTTGGAATACCTGTGTTGTCAAACATGGTATTAGATCATGTTTGAAAGCTCGCTCATGTTGTAGATCGAGATCGTGAAGCCTAGTTTCCTCATCTCCATTTTATATCATTTTCGTACATTTATGGGTTGAGAGGACTATTCCATTGTGTCCGGAGAACTCCTTTCAGTTAGGAACACTTTTATTTTCACTCTAAAAGTTTCCGTTTTCCCAATATACGACCATTTCAGTCAGATCCAGAAGTATAAAGCCTGAATACACATTTTTAAAATTTTTGAAGAGTATTATTTTGGTTTTATTTCAGTTTTATATTATTTGTTTCAGGGTTGCTACTCTTTTATATATGCATATGCTCTTTTCCCCGCTCCCTCTGCGATCTTGAAAAATCAGAAACAGATAGGGAAAGGTGCATCTTTCGGGTAAGCTAACCGATCTCTAACCCTTGTTGTCATAGAGAAGCGAATTTTTTTTCTTGTATGAGAAGATTTTTTTTAGCACACACTTCAAGGTTGTCTTCAACAACAACAAAAATCCTCTTGCTAAACATTACAATATGTTTTTCTAGACCATTTGGTTAAAATTTTCCTTATTAAGTAATAGGTCTTGAGTTCAAGTCTCTCTTTTTGTTACTTTTTTTTGAAAAAGTTTATGCTCAAATTGTAAAGTGAATTTCACTTCAAGTATAAAAGTGAATCACTATAAGTAGCTTTAATATTTTATTTTAGAGTTATTTATTTTTCATACAAATTTTCTTTTATAAAGTAACTTGATTGTAAAAGTGATCCCCACTTCTCTTTATAGAAGTGGGTCACTTCATAAAGAAACTTACACCACCATGTGGTCCTTTGGTTACTGTTTATGCTTTTTTTTTGAATGGCATAACTTTCACATCTGAAGTCCATTTTTAGTGCCATTCTTTTTTTAAAACCACATGATTTTTCGATATCTTTCCATCTAGATCATCGGTTTCAGTTTTTAAATCCATAGTATCTACATATTTAATATGGATTCTTCCAGTAATCTTTTTCTTACTAGCGTCGACTACTTCCAATGGAAATGTCATATGGAGAATTTATTAAGAAGTAAAGGCTTGTACCAGATTACCTTAGGAAATGAAAAATAATCCATTGATGTTGATAAGAGAGTCAAATGGGCTAATATGAGTGACAAATCACGTGGACTAATCAGAATGTCTATCTATCTTGATTTAAGGTTCCACCTTAAAGAAATTGATGACCCCAATGAATCTTGGGAAAATATTGAATCTGTTTTTGGTAAACTCAATATTATTCATGCACAACAGTTAGAAAATCAAGTACTAACTTTAAATCCAAGTGATTTTTCTTGCAATGGAGACTATCTATCTAAGTTTAAAACACTCAGAATTTTATGTGAAGAATGTGATATAAAGATGGATGAAGAGCGTTGCATCTATCTTATTATCTCTAAGGTAGGTAGTGCATATTATGTGTTTGTATCTACCTTTTATGCCATGAGAGAGGCTCTAGGGACAACTTATTAAAAACCCACTATTGAGTCCTTTGGTGCTGCTTTGATTAGAGAGGAAGATAAACTTGTACAACTTGGAGTGATCAACACTGTAGGTACCTCCAACAAAGCCTTAGTTTCCCAACAGAAAGATAAACCCAAGAATCCCAAGAAGAAACATCATCGCTACAACAACAAGAAACATAAAGGTCCCAAACTCACTTAGACAACTTCAAATCCTAATGGTGACAAAGGTGAAAATATAAAAATAAGAAGACTAACAGACATTGCAAATTTTGTGATAAATACAGTCATGATGAGTACAAATGTTTCAAGAAGATGGTAGCTTTAGAAGCAGCGATGAAGAAGCACAACATCAATATTGATTCTACTTCTTCTTCTTCTTCTCATGGACATGCACTTTCTACTTCTGGTTTCTCCTTCAATACAACTTCTACTTCTTCTTTTTATGAGTGGCTTATTGATTCTGGAGCATATTATCATATGGCTAAAGATAGAGACATAGTTTCTGCTCTAAATGAATGTAACACCAAGAAAATATTTGTTGGTGATGATAGATCTCTTACTGTTGAAGGATCTAGAATAGTTCAAGTAGAAAATGGTCATTTCAATGATGCATTATGTGTTCCAAGTCTTTCTTGTAACCTTCTATCAGTATATCAAATCACTCTTTTAGGTGAAGGTAAAACCATAGAGTTTTCACCTCACGAAGTTGTAATCAAGGATCTAAATCCTAAGCATATTCTTGCAACTGGAATTGCTGATGATATTACCATGTTGTACAAATTTGACAACTTTGGGTCATCATCTTTTTCATCAGTTTTTGTTTTTCATAGAGATCACTTGAGCAAACTTTTGCATGAGCGGTTTGATCATCTAAACTATCACTCATTGCAACAACTATGTAATCAACAGATGGTCACTGGTCTTCCTCCTGTTTCATGCAGAGATGGTGTTTGTGCTGGTTGTGTTCTCGGAAAACATCATTGGGACAATTTTGACAAATGTGCCTCTTGGCATAGCTCGAGCCCTTTGCAACTTGTTCATAGTGATTTGTGTGGTCCACTTTCTTCTACTTCTTTTTATGGGTGCAAGTATTTCTTAATTTTCGTTGATGACTTTTCCAAACGTACTTGGGTTTACTTCTTAAAACTTAAGAGCGAATTTTTTGACAAGTTTTTGGCCTACAAGACCCTTGTAGAAAAGAAATCTAGACATCAAATTCAAAATTTAAGAACATATAATGGAGGTGAATATGTGAACAATAATTTTACAAGTTACTCCACTACACAGGGCATCCAAATGAAACACATTGTTCCATATACACCACAACAAAATGGTGTTGCTGAGAGAAAGAACCACACATTAAAAAAATGGCTAATTGTATGATCCAATCTAATGGATTAAGTCCAAATTATTGGGAGGAAGCAATCAACTATACAAATTACATAGTAAATCACACTCCCACAAAGGCTCTTAAAAATATAACACTGGAAGAAGCTTGGACTAAAATTAAATCATATGTAAGTCGCTTCTGTGTATTTGGCAGTATAGCATGGGCTCACATTCCTGATGAGAAAAGGAAAGCATTGCAACCTAAAAGTGAGAAGTGTATATTTGTAGGCTATTATAAAGATGTCAAGGGTTATATAATTCTTCAAACACATTGTAATGAAATTATTATTAGAATAGATGTTAAATTTGATGAAAATCTCTTGGCCTAC
>SNQJ01S0088238.1:20164-52424 GCA_010110895.2 Picea sitchensis
TCAGTGACAAGATCTGATCTTTCAACTGGTTTAGTGGTCAACTTCAAGATCACTTTATGACCAACTGGAGAGGAATTTTGAAAATCCCTGAGATTGTTTTGTCGAGGACAAATCAAATAATAAAAACCTCTCTCATATTTTCAAAAAGTGTCATATTTTTGTATATTCGAATGAATATTTACAGCCCATTGTTTCATATTTTGTTTTTGTCATCATCTTTGGGCACGGATGCCAAGATACCGAAGAGGATTTTTAGAAAAGAAAGAGAGGTTTTTCTCAAGAACGGGTTCATTAACAAAAACCTCTCTCCGTTTTGAAAAATCATTTCTTATTCAGGAGATATGATGTCATATTTAACCCATATTTTCTTAGTTTCTTGCAAAATCTACTGCGAATTTGTTGTAGGTTACTATTGCGTATCAGACTTGTTGTGCAAGGGTGACAGAGTGTACAACAATGCACATGATGATTCATCACAACCATATGGTCAAATTTTGATCACGATCAATGATTGTAAATAATATTTTGGTTACAATTATGATTTGGCAAAGTCGGGGTTTCTATTATTAGTAAATCTGCTGAAGTTATTGTTCTCTTTCAAAGAAACTAGATCCATGATTCTAGGAGGTAGTAATTCAACCCTAACAACCAAATGTGGCATTAGTTTTCTATATGAGTTGGTCATTTTGATTTAAACAGGGGGGACTCTTTTTTGGGAAAAGAGGACTATTGTAGTGCAGATCAGGACTTGTTTATTCCTTTGAAGTTAATGCAAAAGTTTCCTCTTTCTAATATTTGAGATTCATCATGGTTTTTATGTTCAATATGTGTTTCTTGTATATCATTTCCATGATTATTTTTTTCTTCTAGCATTTTCTGAGAGTAACTGGTAGGAATTCATCCATGCTTGATGCTACTTTCACACCAATGATGATTGTTATGTGTTAATGGTTACTTTTACAGAATTCATCTTCATTTGATGCTCTGTTTAGTAATTAATCTTTGTGTCCTTTATTCTAAAGATGTACTAGAGATTCATCCACTGATTGATTCTTGTAGTGTAGTGGGATTTCTTCTCCTTTCCATATCTCATTTCATATCATTATTTGTTGAGCATAGCATCTATTTTTCCTCAGATATGTAGAAAGAAACCATCCTTCTATTGACTGTAAAAACATTGAAATTCAGGCCTTGACTCCATTTCCCAATGGTAAATTTTCCTTGTTTGTCCTACCAACCCTTCTAAAACAAAAAATAAACCTGTCCTATTGCAGAATCTGACCTTTGTGAATTTATCGATGAAATCTTTAATTTATTACCAGTCATTAGACATATGATAGAGCCCTCTCTGGTTGTTTATGTCAAAATACAATCTAAAGTTGGTTGAAACAGTTACCTTGGGGTTTTATTTGATACAACCCAAATAAATTTCCAAGTGTTACCATAATCTATCATGATGTTTTTGGATTTTTCATGCTATAGAAAATTTAAAGTCTACTAGATGGATGTCAAATCATCATTTTTTGAATGGTGACCTTCAGGAAGAATTTTATGTGGAATAACGAGTGTTCGACAACACAGATATTCCAACAGAGAATGAACACCTTTAGTAACCACTCACACAACCAGATCAAATATCAACACACCAATGCTTTGACGTGGTAAAACCCCTACAGGGAAACATCCACTACCCCAACTAATGTGACCACTTGGAGTAGTTTATTAATGCAAAATAAAAAGATTACAAAGAGATTATCACAATCGATCATCAACAAATGACCCTCCATGCTCTTTAAATAGATATCATGGACCAATCGGGTGTTAAGCTATGGATTAATGATCATTAAGATCGAGGAGAATATGAACCATCAGATCACTCTATGTCGGTAACATATCGTGTCGTTGGATTTCCTAACTACAAATCCATACTAATTCATACTAAAGAAACACACTAAGAAACACACTTTTACATAACGACACATTAGACCAAGTAGATCTTAACTAACTCCTAAGTGTCTAAATATCCTAACATTCCCCCTTAAGAACAACTTGGGATAGGATTGAAGGATTTACAATAATGACACAATAGGATAAGGAAGGAGGCATTAGAGCCTATCCCCCCTTAATGACAACTTCCTAAACTCCTAACATAGATCGAAGTTTGGAAAAATTCACTTATGTAAGAGACTTTGTGAAAATGTCTGCAACTTGATCTTATGTAGGGAAAAAGAGTACTTCAATAACTTGATCATGAATGAGATTTCTGATGAAGTGCATGTGTAGCTCGATTTGCTTGTTGTGCTGATGTTGAACTTGGTATTTGGTGAGCTTAATGGCACTCTAATTTTCACACCAAAGGTTGGTCAGATGTTGCTGCTGGAATCCAAACTCTGAAAGGATCTGTCGAAGCCACAAGGATTCTTGACTTTCGTTTACTGTTTCTCGGTACTCTTCTTCTGTTGAAGAAATTGCAATAACATGTTTTTTCTTACATGCCCACATGGTAGGTCCTGAACCAAGGTTGAAAACATAACCTGCAGTAGACTTCTGATCATCAGGGTCACTGGCCGAATATGAATCAGTGAAACCAACCAATAAAGGAGTCCCCCATGAACTGTAATGTATCTCAAACTAAATTGTACCACATACATAACGAAGTATCCTTTTAGCTACTTGACAATGCATTTCATGGGGTGTTTGCATATACCGAGCAACAAGACCAACAATAAAGGAAAGATCAAGACGGGTATGAATAAAGTATAAGAGGCTACCAATTAACTAACAGTACAAGTTGGCATCAACTTCGGGAGAAGTACAGGTGGTAGTAATCTTGAATCCAGACTGGAAGGAAGAAGGGGTTGGTTTATAATAGTCCATGTGAAAGCGATGAATAAGGTCACAAGCATACCTAGACTGGGAAAGAAAGATTCCTTCATTTTTTTGCAAAACTTGGAGGCCAAGGAAATAGTGCAAAAAACCTAAGTCTGTCATTTCAAATTTCATCTTAAGGCTGGTTTTCACATGGTTTAAAATTTTTGAGTCACTACCAGTAAGGATAAGGATTATGAGATGTCTTACTACTTTCTTGGTATAGACATTAGGATCATAATGGCATCTAGAGAATCTGGTGTCAATAAGAAAGTTGTCCATTTTGGCATACCAAGCTTGGGGATCTTACTTAATACCATAAAGAGATTTCTTAAGGCGACAAACAAGGCTAGAGTCATTCTGGACATATCCAGGAGGTTTTTTCATGTAGACTTATTATTGCAAATCTACATTCAAAGGATGTAACATCCATATGATGGACCTCCCACTTATGTGAGGGAAACAAAGGGAAAGAACAAGGAGGATGGAATTCATTTTGGCTATAAAGGGGAAAAGGTTTCATTATAATTAATGCAGCCTTCAACTCAGGAAAATCCTTTGGAAACTAAGCAAATGCTTATTGTCTTTCAACACTTCCATATGATGCATACTTAGTTCTATAGACACATTTACATATGACAAGTTTTCTTCTTTTTGGAAGAGGTATAAGATCTCAAGTATTGTTTTCCACTAAAGAACAATACTCTTCATTAATTGTTCTATCCCAATATGGATGACCCTAAAGCTTACGCAAATGTCTCTAGATTATGAGGTCTGAACTGAGCCAAAGAGAAGAATTTCGTTGGAACTATGAGGTGTTAGGCATTGATTTGAAGGATCGTTGACAAGATCACCAGCTACTTCGTGTTGAACAGACCTGTCTAGGAAGTAGTGGAACTGATGTTGGTTCAAGTTCAAAGGACTCTCACGGAGGAAGGTGAGTAGGTGGAGGTGGATTTGCATCCTCACTATCATCATCTGAATAAGAGAGGCAATTGGGAATAGAGAGAGAGGCACAAATGTTGAAGAGATGGCTCATTAGGCCAAGAGGGCACAATAGTCTAGATTAGGCTCGTAGGCCAAAGAGATTTTCATCAAATTTAACATCTATTCTAATAATAATTTCATTACAATGTGTTTGAAGAATTATATAACCCTTGACATCTTTATAATAGCCTACAAATATACACTTCTCACTTTTAGGTTGCAATGCTTTCCTTTTCTCATGGGGAATGTGAGCCCATGCCTCTTTGCCAAATACACGTAAGTGACTTACATATGATTTAATTTTATTCCAAGATTCTTCCAATGTTATATTTTAAGAGCAACTGTGGGGTGTGATTTACTATGTAATTTGTATAGTTGATTGCTTCCTCCCAATAATTTGGACTTAATCCATTAGATTGGATGATACAATTTATTTTTAATGTGTGGTTCTTTCTCTCGGCAACACCATTTTTGTTGTGGTGTATATGGAACAATGTGTTTCATTTTGGATTACCATGTGTAGTGGAGTAACTTGTAAAATTATTGTTCACATATTCACCTCCATTATATGTTCCAAATTTTTGAATTTGATGTCTAGATTTCTTTTCTACAAGGGGTCTTGTAGGTAAAAAACTTGTCAAAAAATTAGCTCTTAAGTTTAAAGAAGTAAACCCAAGTCTTTGGAGAATAGTCATCAATAAAATTGAAATGCTTGCACCCATAAAGAGAGTAGAGAAAGTGGACCACAAATCACTATGAACAAGTTGCAAAGGGCTTGAGGTATGCCAAGGGGAGCACATTTGTCAAAATTGTCCCAATGATGTTTCAGAGAACCTGACCGGTACAAACACACCATCTGCATGAAGCGGAGGAAGACAGGTGATCGCTGTTAGTTACATGGTTATTTGCAATGGTGATAGTTTAGATGATCAAACTACGCTCATGCAAAGTTTGCTCAAGTGATCTCTATGAAAAACAAAGCGATGAAAAGAGATGATGACCCAAAGTTGTCAAAATTTGTACAACATGGTAATATCATGAACAATTCCAATTACAGAAGAACATGCTTAGGATTTAGATCCTTGATTACAACCATTGAGGGTGAAAGCTCTACGGTTTTACCTTCACCTAAAAGAGTGATTTGATATACGATAGAGGTTGCAAGAAATACTTGGAACACATAATGCATCATTAAAATGACCATTTCTACTTGAACTATTCTAGATCCTTCAACGTTAAAGAGATCTATCATCACCAACAATATTTTCTTGAAGATTATTTACATTCATTTAGAGAAGAAACTATGTCTCTATCTTTAGCCATATGATAATATGCTCCGAATCAATAAGCCACTCATAAAGAGAAGAGTAGAAGTTGTATTGAAGGAGAGCGAGGAAGTGAAAGTTAAGTGTCCATGAGAAGAAGAATTAGAATTAGAATCAATATTGATGTTGTGCTTCTTCATAGCTGCTTCTAAAGCTACCATCTTCTTGAAACGTTTGGAATCATCATGGTTGTATTTATCACAAAGTTACAGTAATACGTTAGTCTTCTTATTTTTATATTTTTCACCTTTGTCACCATTAGGATTTGAGGTTGTCTAAGTGAGTTTGGGACCTTTATGTTTCTTGTTGTTGTAAAGCGATGATGTTTCTTCTTGGGATTCTTGGGTTTATCTTTCTACCGTTGGGAAACTAAGGCTTTGTTGTAGGGACCTACAGTGTTGATCACTCAAGTTGTACAAGTTTATCTTCCTCTCTAATCAAAAGCGACACCAAAGGACTCAATAGTGGGTTTTACATAAGATTTCCCTAGGGCCTCTCTCATGGCATAAAAGGTAGATACAAACACATAATGCACTACCTATCTTAGAAATAAAAATATATATGCAAGCTCTTCATCCATCTTTACTACATTCTTCACATAGAATTGAGTGTTTTAAACTTAGATAGATAGTCTCCATTGCAAGAAAAATCACTTGGATTTAAAGAGTTGGTACTTGATTTTCTAAGCATTTGTGCTTGAATAATATTAGGTTTACCAAAAGCAATTCAATATTTTCCCAAGATTCATTAGAGTCATCAATTTCTTTAAGGTGGAACCAAATCTGCAGATAGATAGACATTCGGTGTAGTCCACATGCTTCGCCACTCATATTATCCCATTTGACTCTCTTATCAACATCAATGGATTATTTTCGACACAAAGTGTCTGGTACAAGCCTTTACTTCTTAATAAATTCTCCATATGACATTTCCATTGGAGTAATTAAATTTGTGAAGTAAAGAGAAAAGATTGGAAGAATCCATATTAAATATGTAAGATACTATGGATTTAAAAGCTGAAACCGATGATCTAGATGGAAAGATATCGAAAAATCATGTGGTTTTAAAAAAAGAATGGCACTAAAGTAGACTTTAGATGTGAAAGTTATGCCATTCAAAAAAGCATAGCTTGATGACAAATGACCACGTGATTGTGTAAGGTTCTTTATGAAGTGACCCACTTCTATAAAGAGAAGTGGGATCACTTTACAATCAAGTTACTTTATAAAGAAAATTTGTATGAAAAGTAAATAACTCTAAGAGCCAAAATATTAAAGCTACTTATAGTGATTCTTTTTATACTTGGAAGAGTGAAATTCACTTTACAATTTGAGCATAAACTTTTTTCAAAAAAGTAGCAAAGAGAGACTTGAACTCAAGACCTATTACTTAATAAGGAAAATTTTAACCAAATGGTCTAGAAAACATGTAATGTTTAGAAAGAGGATTTTTGTTGTTGTTGAAGACAACCTTGAAGTGTGTGCTAAAAAAAATCTTCTCATACAAGAAAAAAAATTCACTTCTAAATGACAACAAGGGTTAGATATAAGTTAACTTACCTGGAAAATGCACCTTTCCCCTATACACGTTTTACGATTTTCAAGATGTGAGGAGATGTAGGGAAAAGAGCATATGCATATATATAAAATAGTAGCAACCCAGAGCAAATAATATAAAACTGAAATAAAACCAAAATAATACTGCAAAAATTAAAAAAATTGTGCTCCGGGCTTTATATACGGATGTTGAAATGGTGGTATGTTGGGAAAACAGAAACCTTTTGGAGTGAAAATAAAAGTGTTCCTAAATGAAATGAGTTCTCTGGATGTAATGGAATAGTCTTATAAGCCCAGAAATGTATGAACAATGATATAAAATGGAGATGAGGAAACTAGGCTTCATGATCTCGATCTACAACATGAAGCGAGCTTTCAAACATGATCTAATACCATGTTTGACAACAATTATTCCAACATAGGATGAAAACCTTCAATAGACACTCACATAACCCGGATAAAATATCAACACATTGATGTTTGGCGTGGTAAAAACCCCTATGGGGAAACATCCATGACCCCCAACCAACCACGACCACTTGGAGCATTTTATTAATGCAAAAGAAAAATATTAGGACACATTTTACAAGAGGTTTCTCACAATCGATCATCGCCAAATGAACCTCCATGCTCCTTAAATAGAGATCATGGGATGTCCGGGTATCAATCCACATATCAATGGTCATTAATATCAAAGAGAATATGAATTGTTGGATCACTCTATGTCGGAAATATAGAAGTGACCATTGGATCCCCTAACTACAAATGCATACTAATGCATACTAAAGAAACACTAAGAAACACACTTTTACCCTATGACACATTAGGTAGGTATATCTTAAACTAACTCCTAAGTGTATTGAATATCCTAACAACGAGAATGTTTTTTGCTAAATGGAGAAAGGATTGATACTTAAATGATTAAAGGAAATCCTTGTATGGCCTAAAACAAGCTCAAGAGCTTGATATTACAAACATGATAGGTATCTACAGTAGCAAGGTTTTTGTTAGGTAGTGAGGAGAGGGGTAGTGTGGGGGCCCAGAGGGTCCATAGTAATGATAGTGGAGACCATTCAATGTAAGGTGGACTAGGTCCACTATATTATTAAATAGAGCCTTTGGTAGTTAGATATAATAATAAATGAGTGGTTAAGATATAATAAATGTAAGATGACTTCTTAGAAGGTTATACTTCTAGAAGATTCCTCCTCTAGAATGTTCTTAATTGATGGTAGAAAATTCTTTTGAGGGGAATCCTCTATTGAGCTACAACTCACAATACAATGCACTTTTCTTCATGTCCCCTTACATTTCTTGAACATATTTATATAGTTCTACCATCAACTAACATTCTAGGCGAGGAATCTATATAGCACTACCATCACCTAATAACATTCTAGACGAGGAATCTTCTAGAAGTAGAACCTTCTAAGAAGTCCTCTTACATTTATTATATCTAACTACCATAGTGGGCCTTATTTAATAATATAGTAGACCTAGTCCACCTTACATTGAATGGCCTCCACTATTATCATTATGGGCCCTCTGTCCCCTCCCACTACCTCTCTAACTACCTGACAAAAGAAGTTCCAGGATAAGGGGAAATAAAAGAATGTTACATCATCTCGACAGGATCTGGGATCAGATTCAGAAGATGAAACTAAGATCATGGAAATAGGAAGCAGAGGTGTATCTACTATTAATTCCATTTCTTCAGTTCAATATGTTAAATTGGAAATTTTTCTTGATCAGAAGAAAATAAGTGATCTTTTTCATGTCAGGGTTATAGTGATGCATACAAAGATAGATACTTTGTTTGATAGTGGATCTCAAGTTAAATTAATATCTGAAGAAATTTTTAAGAAACTAGGTTTAAAGACTAGACCTCATGTGAAACCATATCCATTAAGTTAGGCGTGTGAGGATTCTAAGTTGCAAGTGACGAAACAATGTAAAATATGATTTGAAATTATAGCTAAGTTCTTTGATGAGGTTGAGTTAGATGTCGTGCCACTTGAAATTTGGGGCATTGTCTTGGGTAGTCCATATTTATTTGAAGGGAAAGATACATTTTATCATGAAGAGAAAAAATATCACCTTTTCAAGGATGGGGTTGAATATATCGTTAGAGCTCACCATATTAAAACTAATATTTCCTTAGTGATCACAGGACAAATGAAGAGACTCGTAAATTATAATAATTATTTTGTTCTCATGATGGTGAAGAAAAAAGAGAAGGATATATAATATGATTTTTCAATTTGTTATCCAAATCATAAAGAGGAGTTGATAAAAAACATATCTAACTATGATGACTTATTTTAGGAACCTACAAGGTTTCCTCCTAAGAGGGAGGTTGAACATGAAATCTATTTGGAGTAGGATTCTCCTCTTCCTAACATTGGTATGTATAGGTAATCAGTGATAGAGAATGCATAGATAAATCACAAGGTTCAGGAGTTTCTCAAGAAAGGAATCATAAGACTAAGTTCCTCTCCTTCGAGATCTCCTATTGTATTAGTTCCAAAGAAAGATGGTACGTGGAGGATGCGTATTGATTTTCGAGCACTGAACAAGATCATGGTAAAGAATCGATATCCATATCCTAGAATTGATTATTTATTGGATCAGTTAAGAAATGTTGTATATTTCACTAAGCTATATTTGAGAAGTGATTACCATCAAATTAGAATCACAAAAAGTGATATATCAAAAACTTCTTTCAAGAAAAAAAATGGATTGATTGAATGGTTGGTTATGCCATTTAGTTTATGCAATGCACCTACAACATTTATGAGGGTAATGAATGATGTATTTGATCCTTTTATAGATGAGTTTCATTGTCTACTTAGATGATATATTGTTCTTTAGTCGAACATGGGAAGATCATATGATGCATGTTAGGACAATTTTTAAAGTTTTGAAACAGGAGAAGTTGTATATAAAGATGTCTAAATGCAAGCTTGGAAAATCTTCTCTAGTATATTTGGGTTATATTGTAGGGAATGGTAAGATAAAGATAGATCCATCAAAATTAGAAGTCATAGTGAATTGAACCAAGCCAAATGTTTCTACATAAGTAAGATTCTTAGGAGTAGTATGGTACTAGAGGAAATTCATTGCTAATTTCTCTTTCATAGCAGCTCCTCTGCATGCATTAACACGTATGAAACAAATATTTCAATGGGGAGGCAATAAAAAAAAATCCTTTGAGACATTGAAAGAAACGATAAGCATCACACCAGTATTGGCTCTGCCATATTTGCAATAGCCATTTGAGATTCAAACCGATGCAAGTGGATATGGCATGGGAGCATTCTTGATGCAACGAGATAAACCTATATGTTATCATTCTAAGTATTTTACTCAAACAGTAATTAATTATCCAACATATTGTTATAACCCTAAATTTATCTACATATGCATACCTCACATTTGGCCGTCTTACTTGTAATTTTTTCCAAGCCATCATTGAGTTGCTCTTCTAAAAAACCCAATTTTTGAAGATGTACGCGCCCTACACCACTACTAACCGCGTACATACGATTGTTGCACCACTACAGTCTGCGTACGTATGCATCTTGCACCACTACAGCCTGCGTATACTTGCAAAAGTTGCAAAAAATAAAAACTTGTAAGGAATTCATTGACATTACAAGCTATTGGGTAGTTTCCCAACTAATACATCGCCTATAGCCCATCACCCAACCGAATAACCATCATTTTACCATATAAAAGGAGGTGTTGGGGTCTCATTTCATATATAGACATAAGAACAGTGAAACTCTACCCATTTAACATCCCCTCTTGTCCCCAAGCATTTGTAGCCCTTTCGTGAGAATTGCCTCAGAATTCCCCAATTTGCATTCCTTCCTCCATCATAAACCCATTATTCTTCCTAAGATGAAGGTTGACAGGAGAATACATACGGAGGTGCACTTGGAGCTTGGTGAAGAGGATCCTAGACCAAGTCCGTGCAACAGTAGTCAGCTTTGGTTGTAAGTGATCATTGTATTATCAATAAAAGAAGTATTTTTCCTATCCCAAATCATGGCTTGTCGAATGTTTGCATTTGATTTATGTTTTTATTATAATGCCTAACCTTGATTTATGTATGAAATGCATGCTTGTATCTTTATTTTTATCTGTCTTTGAATGTAGGCTAGCCTTGGGAGGAGGCGTGTTGTCAACGAATATTTCAAGTGCGAGAGAATCATCACCAGACGCATAGTAGAGGTACAGTTACCTGATCCTTCTCATTTTTATTTTCTTGTATGAGTCTGGGGTATGTTTGGGGTACTTAGAGAAGTCAGAGACTTTTAAACAGTTATTGATCTACCTACATTGTAAACTCTGGTGTATCCATAAGGTGGTTTTCCCGCTAAAATAACTTGCGACCATGTTGGGGATGCCTCTAGGGTTTTAGGGTTTTTTTTGGGTGTTTGATTGGATTTTGTACCTTTTGAGTTTCTATTGATTATGTTGAGTCTTTCAAGGGGTCTGGTCACCTGTTGGTGCCATACCAGTTATTCCTACCCTATCAATCTGTCTATCTTATTTCTTTTTTGAAGAAGTACAGAGGTGTACGCGGCCTACTTTGGGTCAGCACACGTACATATGTGTCCTTCTTTATAGACAACCCACGTACATACATGTCCTAATTTATAGACAACCCACGTACATACGCAGACTGCTTAAGCATCAATAGTGTGCCTGGTTCAAGGGCCTATTTTTTAGAAGAGGTAGTCAACCTCTTCTCTTATTGAGGTATTACTTATCAGGGTTTCTTGACAGAGTTCAGTGCCTCTATTTTTACAGTCAAAGCTTGGGTTAGATGTCAATTTTCTTGTCTTTTTGAAGATTTCTCGTGTTTACTTCTGAAAGGGTTTTAGGAGAGTCTTTGAGTTTGTTGATCAACCTGTTTGGTGACTTTAGTGACTCCCGGCTATATGCAGTGGGCCAGAGGTCAGTTTTAGTCTTGTCTTGTATTTTGTTTTTCCCTTTTCATTTGCTTTAAACAAAAGAGAAAAAGTTTTATTTCAAGTTTTTCCGCATTTCCAAAAAAGAAAAAGATTTTTTCTTTTCTTAGTTTGGTAAAGTAGTTAGGGTTAGTTATTTTACTTGAAAGGAAAAAGAGTTTAATTTTTAAGTTCTTTACTAATTTCTTAGAACTTAAGTAGCTCGTAGTCGAGTGAAATTTTGTCTTAGGTCTTATTTTTAAAGATCTTGAAAAGAGTTAGTTATGAAAAGTTGGTTACAAAGAGTTAGCTAGAAATCTTTATTTTTCTAGAAGTAATTTTTCTTTCAGATTTTCGTTTATTTTCTCCTCTTTTGTCTCTCATACACATCACTAGTTTCACTACCATATCCTCTGAGTTAAAACAAGCCATTTAAAATGAACGCTAAATTTCAAAATAACTAAACTTTTATGTTTGTAGGGTCAATCAACTAGTTTAGGGTTAGAGATTTGAATTAGGTTGGAGAGGAAACTCTTCAAGGATTTTAAACAAACATTAGAGTCAGATCTAGGGAGTGCTAAAGTCCAGTAACATGAAAGTTATCTGGGACCCCCCTCTAACACAGGGGATAAACACGAGGTCACATGAGGAAAAGAAGTGGATATAACCCCTCCAAAGTTGGACTAAACGTTGTGGGGAACACATATTGAGGATATGTCCTGGGATACTATCGTTTTCATTTTCCTACAGAGCTTCATGGACCTCGAATCCATTCAAGATCCTTAGTTTTCTTCCAGACCACTTGATTTCGATACCCTCGATAGGTTTCAGACTTGTTATCCTTCTCATTGCCGTCCACTCGACTATCAACTGTACCCGCCTAGTGACTTTTTGCGAGCTAACAAATTAGTTTCCTTTATTCTAGGGACTTACACAGGTGAATGCGGGGGCATACCGTAATACCTAGGGTAGACATCGGGTGACACTTTGCAGATTATACCCGGAGGGTGATTTCGTGTTTGAGTTTCACTTGCACCAGTAATTTTCTCTAGTGTTGGTTGGCATAACTGTTCTTCCAAATAGACAGTGGTTTGCTTGGTTTATCTTGTAGGAACATTTCTAGTGTGTGCTTGGTTTTAAACATTAGTTAAAGACTTACTGTGTCATTGATCTTTTCACAAAGTGGAATATCAAGAGCTTTGACATTCGTGAAGGCTTCAGAGCCTGCCGCCAGTTACATTGGAGCCACCAGCGCCACCGTTACGGAGAATACTTGACCAACAAGGGTCATTTGAATCGATCGAGCCATAGGAGACTGTGCCTAAGCCAACTCCAAGAGGATATTACTCAAATCCAGAGGAAATTACTGTTTCTGACCTTGGATCAGAATCTCTCAGGCAAACTAACCCTTCGATCACTGACTTGTCGGGGCCAATCTTGGTACAAGTTTTCCCTCCAAGGATAACAACTCATGAGCGTCAGATAGTCTTACAAGAAGTTGCAGAAGAAAATGTTGCTACTTCGTGAGGGAGTTTTCATACTCCCTTAATGGATTTCACCACAAGGGGTATTCTGCCTCCTAACCCACCTTCGTCATTATGTACCATAGTGGTATCGACCCCCTCTACTTCAATAAGGGGTCTGATTCCATCATCGGTGGTGACCACTGCTCCATTCACATAGAGTGCGACGAGCCCTCCATTTTCATATGGGATGCCCGACTTTGATACGAACTTCGTCCTTACCTAGTCCACCCTATATACCATGGGTCTGGGGGCAGGGAGATCAAAATATCCCTTGCGAGGGTCCATTGGAGGCACCTCAGCCTCCTATAATTCTATCCCTTATAGTGGGGGTCATATACCTCTTTCATCCCCCTCGTTTGATAGTGCTTTCCAGCCACCAGTCGGGTCGAGTGCTAACTACAACTTGTTTGGAGCAGGCAGTCTAGGAACCTCTTCTTACACCACATCGGTAGGATCCATGTTGTTCTCTTTGTTCAATGCATTTGGTAATAACGCTTTTTCGTCAGCTACCATCTCGGCCGGGGGAAACTTTGGTTTTGGACAAAATAATCCTATGTAGGGTACTATTGCTACACAGGTGGAAAGTACATGAGTTTTCTACTCATAAGGACTTTGGAATCCTTGGAAGGGACCAATTCCCTCGCAAGGTATGTCAACCTGGGGTAACCCCTTCCATGGTCAATGGAACCCCAGGAAAGGCTCAGTACCTATGCCCGTCGGATCATCATGAAGAAACCCTTTCCAGAATCTTTGGAACACAACGCAGGGATAAATCCCCACCCAACCCTCAATGTCCAATTATGGGAATCATCTGATGATGTCCTAGAAAACGCATTTTCCATACATTGGTCAAGGCCATGGTGTTTACCAGAGCCCTGGCCAAAAACCCAACTTTTCCTGGAAACCTGGTGCCAGTCAAACCCCAGGCTCCCTTTTTCTTGTACATAGTACCCAACCCAAACTACCGTTTCTGGAAATGTTACACTTTCCAGACTTGTCAAGGTTTCTTAACGACCTGATTTGTCATGATTCGCATTGGCCCCCAATGCAGACTAAGTTTCCCTCAGATATTCTAAATTTCGAAGGCAAGCCTAGCAAAGATCTAGGTGACCACATGACAACTTTCCACCTATGGTGCTCATCAAACTTGTTGCGATACGACTCCATACAGTTGTGTCTGTTTCAACACACTCTTATTGGGGGTGCTGTGAAATGGTACATCGAGCTCAACTACTCAATATATTCTTACTTTAGTGATTTGGAGATGGTTTTCCTAAACCATTTCCAACTACCAGTGAGATACGATGTCAGCACCGAATTGTTGGCCAACTTTGAGAAAACTAAGGACGATCATATCTTGGATCACATCTGAGAATGGCAGCGTCAGAAGAGTTTGATTAAGGTACATGTACCACCGACTTTCCTGTTGGAGTGGTTCCTGAAGTCTTTGGTACCTTAGTTATCCAAGGATGTTTCAAATTCGAGAGTGTTTCCATAGGAGGAGGCAATAATGAGAGTGAAACATCTCAAAATTATATACTCTCGGTCTGGATTACTCTATGAGATTTTTCCAGATGCACCACGGTCCATCCTTGACAAGGTCAAAAAAAATTATGGACCACATGCCAATGGTATAGTTGGTTCAGCACAAGCAAATTCCATTGATCAGTTGTCAAATCAATTGCAACAATTCTGGATACAACAGACAGTGGCCATCCAAACCTCCGGTTCGGTTGTTCCCCCTACCCAAATGTTGGACGTACACAGTGTGTAGTTGACGAAATTGAAGGCCAACCAACAACCTGAAGGGAAGAAAAAACAATGAAACAAGAAGGGTAAGGGGGATAAGAAACCCAACAACAATGATGGTGGGGGAAACATAGAGAAGATAAATTTGAAGTATCTGTGTAACCTATGCATGGAGGACCACCCAACTCACCTATGACCTTGAATTGTGGGTGCCTAGAAGTTATTGGCATAATAGCAGCCTGTTGTGTTCACGAACCTATTTCCACATGGGAAAAATATGACTCAAGCCTCTTCGATCACGGATGGGTGTAGTCAGGGACCCCCCGCGTCTTCTAGTAATCCCTCGACCATGAACGTTTACATGATGAAAGGTGACTCTTATATAGCAACCAGGGCACATTATTACAGGATGTCGGAATCTACCGAAAGGGGTAAAGAAGCCACAAACCCACCAGTTCCTCTCCAGATTGAGAGGACAATGGGAGAAATAATGACAAGCATCCTGAAAGGGACATTCAAGAACGATTCTCATAATCTGAACGTGAGGGATTCCTAGAACTACGATGTGGTGGAGGATTTGTCACAAACCCCTTGCAATATGTCCATTTTGGAAGTCCTCCATAGATGCCCTTCGCAGAGAAAGGCTTTGTTATCTACCTTGGGATCTGTCGATACTTGTAATATGAGAAATATCATGCTTGATACGACTGAATTGAAACCTTGTCTCCCTCACCATGTTGCATTTTAGAAAGTAGTCATTCACCCCACAAAGTCTTTTACTTGGAATATATTTCGTACGGTGGTTGATGAGGGTGCCTCGATCTGCGTGATATCGTTGGCATGTTGGAAGGCCATTGGCTAACTCGTTTTGTCTCTTTCACCTACTATGATTACTACTTTCGTTGGTCGTTCGTTCAGACCACATGGAATCATCCCTTCTTTCCCTATGGAGTTAGGAGGGAAGACAGTGTGCGTCGAATTTGAAGTGGTTGATGCACCTCTCGACTACAACTTTCTATTAGGAAGTATTTGGACCTATGCAATGCATGTAGTGGTTGCCATAATTTTTCGGTTCTTGTTGCTTCCACACGAGGGCCAAATCATAACCATTGACCAATTTTCCTTCTCTCAGCCTGGCCCTTCATTGGGGGCATCCAAGTTCTCGATGATTGATAACCCTCAACTTGACATTGTCAATGTAGGGGTTGGTTTGTTCCCATCATTGATGGGTACTTTCAATTACCTGCCTCCTTCCGGCGATGTCAAGTTTATATTGGCTTCCCCCGACCAGCCTAGGGCTGATATCTTTCAAGTGTCATCATTCCGAACGACTTACTTCCACGATCCATGGACTCTTCCTTCCCCATTGGCCTCGATGGAAGGAATAGGGCATCCTAGCATGGCCATTCCCTTGTCCATGAAAAAATTTGTGTATAGTATTGTCCATCAAGCTTTGACTGACCCCGATCTGACTCTCGCACATGAGTTAGATGCAGTTCTCAAGCCTATTTGGGCTCAAGTTTCCCTTGCCAATACCAATTATTTAAACATGGTATTTCCCTCATATGAGGTGATTCTTGAGGCATTGAAAGACCCTAGGATGATCTCCATCACAAATCTTATTTTCTCCCAGATTTAAGAAGAATAGAGGCAGGTGAATTCGTGTTGACTATGACTGGAGACAGGTCTTGTCCTATTAACCCTCTGGCTACGCACACATTTTACGCCGAGGGTAATATGGAAAGTATCGTTGAAACGATCCCTATAGACATCTATAGAACCCCTGGCATTGTGGAGAATGTTTTCGTCTTAGTAGACTGCTCCCCCGAGGAGATTTGAATCTATACAAATTTATTTAAGGAATTCTGTAACATTTTTGTCTAGTCTTATGAGGAAATTCCAGACATTGATCCAAGAATCGATGAACATGAGATAAAGAATTATCCTGATGCCAAGCCAGCCTGACAAAAGCTTCATCTGGTGAATCCTCGGAAAGAGACAACTATTAAGGTTTAAGTAGAGAAATGTCTTAAAGTCGATTTGATCTAACCCGTACAGTTGACGCAATGGGTGTCAAATCCCGTTCTAGTTAACAAAAAATAGGGTATGATTCATGTGGGCATGGACTTATGTGACTTGAATAAATCCTACCCAAAGGATAATTTCCCCACCCCATTCATTGATCAGATTTTCAATGAATGCGCAGGCTGTGAGGTCTTTTCTTTCATGGATGGTTTTTCAGGATATAACCAGATTCAAATCAAAACTGAAGACCATCATAAAATAACTTTTATATTTCCGTGGGGCACATTTGTTTATCGTAAGATGCCTTTTTGTAGATTTTAAACTTGTACAATATCTACTGCAAACAGATATTCAATAAAAGAACAGAAAATATACAATGACAAATACAAACATTACACATAGATTTTTCCCCTGGAAACCCAAACCGAGAAAACCAACACATTCTATATTCATTCATATGTATTACATTGTTTACAATACAATATACATATAGGAGCCAGTGACATACAAAATCCTAACCCAAATGACCTGGATTAGTCCATAAACCTAATTCCTTAACGATAAATAGAAAACCATCGGAAAAAACTATGTGCCAAAAAGCCACCTAAATATGTGACACATTTCCCGAGGCACGTGACACGTTTCCTGAGGCGAATTTTTTTTTCTCGAGGGCGTTGCCAACACATACCCATCAATTTTGGCTTGAAGAATGTTGGAGCTACTTTTCATTGGGACATGTATTTTTCTTTCCACGACCTTAGACATATATTCGAGGCTTATATCGATGATCTAGCATCACGATCTCGCAAGAGAGTTGATCATCCCACACATCTTCGACTAATCTTCGAATGATGCCGCTACTATCAGATTCTCTTGAATCCTCACAAATGCAAGTTCTACGTGATGTCGGGTCATCTTTTAAGTTTCATAGTTTTGACAAAAGGGATCATGGTCGATCCTCTTAAGGTTGAGGTGATAGTTTAGTTGCCTCCCCCGTTCACAGTCCCTCAACTTCAGAGCTTACAGGGGAAAGTGAAATTTCTTCAGTTTTTTATCGTAAACTATGCCAAGATCATTAAAGGTTTCATGCGTTTATTGAAAAAGGGAGTCCCTTTCTATTGGGACGAAGCCGCTCAACACTATTTCGAAGCGTTGAAATGCGCCCTTACGTCTGCCCCTCTACTCTGACCTCCCAATTATAATAAAGATTTATTATTGTACTTGGTCGTCATAGATTCGACCATCGACATGGTCTTGGTTCAGGAAGATGATATGCTAGAGGAGCGTGTGATTGATTACCTGATTCGAGGCCTAGTTGGGTCGGAACTCAACTATTCCATTTTGAGAAGCTTGTGTTGGCAACAGTGCATGTTGTCCAGCGGTTCTGTCATTATATCCTGCTTCGTAAGACCATCGTCATTGGCGTTGTGAATCTGTTTCAATATGTGTTGACATGACAATTCATTGGTGGAAAGATCAGTATATGGATTGTTATCCTCCAAGAGTTTGACTTGGATTTTGTTTCCGCGAAATCCAAAAAGTCACTGGTCTTTGCAGAACTTATTTCGAAACTTTCGGTTGAATTTGGTGATGATACCCCCGAATAATCGCCTATTAAAGGAGATATTTTTCTGATCGCATATTCATACCCCTGGTATGGATATATACTATTCTATATCATGAATTTGAAGTGCCATTCTTCTTCTTCTCGTGATGAATGTCAACGAATTCGCCATCAGGCACGAAATTATCTCATACTCAATGACACTTTGTATCGTCAAAGTGTAGATTGCATTCTTCATCGGTGCCTTATACACAAGGAAACAAAGCTTGTTCTTAACGACTGCCACACTAGAGAATGTGGTGGTCATTTTTCTGGGTTGGAAACAACCCAAAAGATTCAACGAGCCGGTTACTTTTAGCCTACGTTAATCAAGGATTGCATCGAGTCGGTCAAGAAGTTCCACCCATGTTAGTTATTCTCTCGAAAGATGAGGGCACATTCTGCTCCCATGTTTCCCATTATTTTTGTTGGTCCCTTCACCAAGTGGGGGATTGATTTTACTACATGCCACCCGATTTCAGCCGGGGGGCATCGTTATATCAACGTAGCAGTAGAATACTTCACAAAGTGGGTCAAGGCTATGCCAACATTTAACAATGATTGAGAAGAAACAACTCTCTTCATTTTTAACCAGATAATAACAAGGTTCGACATCCCGAAGGAGATTGTAACTAACCATGGCAGTCACTTCCAAAAAAAATGATGTCTGAGTTAACATCAAATCTTAATTTGAGGCAAGAACATTCATCACCCTACTACCCACAAGAGAATGGTTAGGTGGAAACTGTGAGTAAGTTCCTCAAGACTATTCTGCAACAAATGATCAATTATTCCAAGTCAAATTGGAATTTGATGTTGTACTTGGCATTATGGGCCTACCGAACATCTATAAAGACTGCCACTGGTTTCTCACCTTTTCAACTCATTTACGGGATGGAAGAATTCTTTCCTAAAGAGTTCTGGATCTCGTGTTTAAAGTTGGTAGTAGATTTATTTCCATACACTTCACCGCTTGAGGAACGCGTTTATATCTTGAGCATCTTGATGAGCAATGCCATGATGTAGCCTTGTCCAACGAGGCTCACAAGAAACGAGTCAAGTGTCAATATGATTGGTTTGTTCATCCTTGGATTTTCTCTGAAGGCGACCTTGTCCTCGTCTATGACCAAGATAAGGATCCCCTGGGGACATGCAAGTTCAAACCCATGTGGTTCATACCTTTCATTGTGAAATAGGTCTTAAATAAGGGTGCTTATCATCTGGTTGAATTTGAGGGAAATGCTTTGGCGGAGCTTAGAAATGGGCTCTACCTCAAGAAGTATTACTCTTAGGTTGGTCACCTAGGTGACTTCTTGTACATATGTATAGTTCTTATATAGTTTTTTGTCTTTTTTTTTTATAAACGTGTCATTATTTATGTCATATTTTTCACTATGACAGATGTCAAGTGAATTGGAGGTGTTCTTTGGGTTCGTGGACGGCGCTAGCTGACACACTCGAAAGATTTCTTCTGTAGCTTGGGTGATTTTCATGCCTCAAGGCCAATTGCTATCTTCTGGAGGTATCTGTCTAGGTGACACCACAAACAATGTCATTGAGTACAACACAGTGATAGAGTTTAGCTGTGATGCTTTCTCGCATGGCATTTCTCACCTCCAGGTCTACTTAGATTTTCATCTGGTTGTGTCTCAATTAAATAGAGTTTACCGCATTTAGGATCCTACTTTACACCGAAATTTCCTTACGGTACGTCTCTTAGAACGTTTCTTTGATTACATTACGTATATCCATGTTCCTAGGAGATTAAATCAAATATCAGATACCCTAGCTAATCAAGTATTAGATTGTCATCTTGCACACACATAAAAAGAAGCACACACATACACATGTACATACATTTGTAAAGAAATGTGATCCATAAGACATAAAAGATGCAAATATATATATATATATATATATATATATATATATATATATATATATATATATATATATATATATATATATATATATATATATATATATATATATATATATATATATCAAAAAGTCTCGAGCACATGAGTGAAGTAGCGAAGCATACTCAAAAAATAATAATCCGATATACATCACAGGTCTTATGCCCTCAAAATAATACAAAAAGTGGCCTTGGCACATGATTAGTCCATCTTATCTAAGACTGGGGCCCCTAGCCAGCCCTGCAAGTAGTAATTCTTGATGTTAGCCAAATGCCGAAAAATTTGGACCCAGGTCTGTGGCACCCTAACCACATGAGGCTGCATGGATGGTGGGAGATCTTAGATCTCTTCCATAGGGACTACTCAAGTGAGCACAGTGAGGTTTCACTCCACCCATCTCAAAAATATATAAGCCTCTTCGGCTGGAGGTCCCACTAAATTTTGTTGAGGTTGGTCTGACTGATTGTTGAGTACTACCCTCTAGTCGAGATGTCTGGTCCTAAAATGATGTATTTGGGTGCACAGTCCCACATGTACATATGAGATACATAGTTGTCAATATTGATACATATAAAAATGATATATAAAAGAAAATTAAAAATTAAATAACTTAAAACCTGCGTATATATCTCTCATAAGCTCTTCTTGAGGAAGTTAGGGCATGTCTTGATCTCTGGAGAATTTGATTCCATCATATGGGTAGTCCTCTATCGTTGGAATGTTTAGGTATACCGATAGAAGAAATTGAAATAGAAGGCCTCTATGGTCCTTCATCCCCCTTGTTGTGGAAACAATGTTTTCCATCTACATACCGCTAGGAAGGAGGCCAAATGCCATCGTACAGTCTCTCTGGGACTTATATTGGGCACCCTATTGAAGAAAAAGGAGCATAAAATAGTACCAAACCCAAATTTCTTGTTGTTACACTCTCGACACTCTGTGATATACCTCTTCATGCAGTCAAGAATGGTCATGCTCCAGTCAAACCTCGTGCATCTAGGAGGCGCATGAAGATAATACATGTGCACAGGAACCCTAAATTGTAGGGCCTGAATCGATGATCTAACCAATAATCAAAAGGATAACCTTCAGTGAAAAGTTGGTGATCTTTTGGATGGGAACCTGAGCTACTTTCTGGAGTTTCATCCCTCATGAGTTCATCTCAATGCTAATTAAACTGATATTGAAGGGGCCAGGGTGGAAATACGCAAGTTATTTGGTTCCCCTCTCCTCGAGGCCAATCAAGAAGTATATCCTTAGTCGTTGGATTCAAGCTTGAAGGATATCCGCGAACTTACGAAATGATGATAAGAAGTTTCCAATCATGATGGGAAAACTATTCTGCTTGGAGAATAGAAGATTGAATTACATTTGAAGACAATGGGACCAACTATTCCGGAGAAACCATTGGTGGATAAGTTTCATTGAATAACAAATCAAAGTTTTCTGCTCAAAGGGAAGGAAAGAAAGAATGATGCATTATCTCTCAAGACCATTCTTTGTGTACTCTCAGAAGCTATCAAAGAGAGTGTGGGACGATGCACTTCCACCAAGGATCCATGGCTAAACCTAGAGGAGACAATCAAAACAGGATAAAGAGCGATTGAAGTTCACTCCATCAAGATCACTAAAAGGTAAATAATCTCCAAAAAATTTTTGAATGCATTATTTCTAAATAATGCATTTTGAAGACACATTTCAAGTGAATATAAAGAATCAAATGATGATAGCACAAAGGAATATCTTGAACACATTTCAATGAGCAAAATTATGTGTTGATGTTGGCAAAGGAAAGATAAGTGAAGACATTTCAAATGAAAGGTAAAGAACCCTAAAACCCTTGATTTCAATGATGATGATGAATTTTTCTATACAAGTGAATAAGAAGATAAAGAAACGGTTTGTGTAAAAGTTTGATGGTAATTATCCCATGAAAGAATAGAAGAAATCTATTAAAACTTCAAAGAGAGGAAGTTGAAGAGGGTTTATATAGATATATAAGTGATCATTATTATATATAGACTATAACTATCTTTGGATAACACTAAGAAGTTTCTTATAAAAGTCTAAGGCACATATTGAAGTTAAAAGAAATGATCAAGGAACAAGAGAGAGAAATAGGAATAGAATTAGAAGAAAGGAAGAAGATATCACAAGACCCAGAATGGAAAAGAAGATATGAATGTAGATGATGAGATTAGCAAAAGTTTGAAACCATTTTCCATCTCAAGACCCATTGAAGAAGCCAAAATAGAGTAACTATTGAAGAATCAAATAAATGAAAAGGAAAAGTCATGTTGTAAAGTTAGAAGCTAAAATTGATGACCCCTTAGAAAGAGGTGGAAAAGTCAAACAAATTCTTGAATAGCTCGCAGTCTTGGATGAGATCTTGGAAAAGTCAAAGATCATCATCACGATAAATCAGGTATTGGACACAAAGGAGAATATACACATGATGTTGAAGCACATCAAAGAAGCATGAAGTAAGTTCATCAAAGAAGGAAGAACAATGTTTCAAAACAACCATCTACACAAAGGAAAATTCCAAAAGAACAAAGCAAGGAAGACATCAAGAAGTAATTCTTGGGACACCAATAAAAGGTATGAAAATGTTTTCATGGGCATTGTTATTCATGTAATGAATATGGTTACAAATATTTTGAATGCAAGCTCTTATGAAAGGAGATACAATGGAATATTTATAACACCATGAGTGTTGGAGATGAAGTCAAAGTAGGACACTTTGTTGTTCATTGTAACACCATGAAATGCTACATTTGTAGTGGATTTCTCCACAAATCCTAGGAGTGATAGAACACAAGAAGAAATTCCATGGCCGAGGACTTCACATAGCATGGCTAGAAGGAATGAAGTAAGAAAGAGATACATATTTTAAAAGATGTATGCTCAAAGCTCCGGATGCGAGAAAAGAAGGAACCTCTACAAAGTGGGTGAAAGACAAAACATCAGTCATGATGAAAAATTGAAGGTAAGCTCAAATAAGTCATCTACTAAGACATATGTGGGTGACAATGGTATCATTAATGATACATACCTTGGGAAGGCTGACCTTGAATAGGTGTATCGTGAGTTGTTGTGGAAGCAAACCCCGTATATTATGTTGTAAAGCCTTAGGAAAAGGCAATGCATAAAGGTTGCATGTGATAATGATGATATAACTTCTGTGTTGTAGAGATTGTTTTGTGGGGTTATAGAGCATTGTTTCTTTGCAATTTTCCATGGTTCTATATTAGATCATGTAAAATGACTATGAAAGATAAATCTTGGGTACATGGCACCAACCCATTAGTATGGCACAAAAGTTTGATACATGTGGTTGGGCTACTGTGAGGCATTAATAGTTGGTGAATTTGACGGATGATCCTTGTACATTATTGATGATCTATATAGTTGATATAGTTTTTGTACACTAATAGAGGCACCTACTAGCAGGTTTATTGGCACTTGTTTTATGAAGCTTGATGATACTATGTTATTGATATTACTCAATTAGCACAACAATTGGCATTTGTTTGATACATGGTTATGATGGAGACATATCATAAGTGATACCGCGACATGTTGGTATATTGGTAGATGAACATGGTTGATGTACATAGATGTGTTGGCCTGGTAGGCACATTTTGGTACATGATCGCTGCTTAGTTGATATTTTTTCTCACATGATTCTTTTATTTCATTGTTGACATATCTTTTGCTTAAAGTGATTCTTGAGCATAGAATGAGTTTGATGCATAGATAGGTCCAAGGATCGTTATATATTGCCTTTATTTCATCTTACAAAGAAGATGGGGAACATACCATAGGAGGTCATTCTTCTTCCGATTCTAGGAGGAATATTTATAGGATACATACCTGAAAAGAGCTATATTTGAAGAAAAAACACAAAAGGCACGCATAATTCTAGGAGGGCTTGATGGTCACGGGGGAGTATGTTTGGCGCGTATTTATTCAACATTACATTAGAGTGTTATCCCTTGTTCAAAAAGGGAGAGATTATTAGGAGAGGAAGATCAAACTTTGTACTCGGACAAAGAGGTGCTTAAGGAAAAGTTCAGCGGGGGAAAGAGCTTTAAGAGGAGAATGGCCTTTTCCATTGTCTTCAAAGGGTAAGTGATAAGACTGGAATTGATGTGATTGATGTCTATTGATGAGAGGAGTGGTGGCAGAGAGAGCCGTCACGTGATGACTATTGATATAAGAAACGTCATATATCTTCATGTTAAGAAATCAATAATTGTGGTGGTAGAGACATCAATATTGGTAGCCATCAATGCCAAAGGGGAGAGATTGTTGGATCAAGTTATCATTGATTCCAATTGGTTGATTATTTAGAGAATTGTTGGATCATACGTCATTGATGCAAATGGACGATTGATTGATGTCATCAATTGATGTCAAGTAATGGATTGATTGATGATTGATGAGGAACAATGTATATGTATTGTCCTTGATGAGAATATTAAAGATGTCAAAGGAATGAAACTAAATTGATAAATATGGATCATTTATATTATCACGAGATGAAGATGGATCAATGAGTTGTCCTTGATACATGATGATGCATAGTTTTTGATAATAAACTCCGTATTGTCTTATCATGATTCATAAAGGTGCACAAATGGATGAACTCAAAGTGTTCCCCTTATGTGAAATCCCTCAAGGGGAGAAGATACTTTCTTGAGATTGAGTTATCCTAGAATGGTTGGAGGACACATGCTTGTATAATGAGATGAATATCAGCAGAGTTGTTGTAAGTGAAACTATCTAAGATGGATAGTGCTTGTCATCTCATTTCGGGTGGTATGTGGAGATGTCCACATAACTCCTCACGGTTTTGACAGTTATGTATATGAGAGAGATTGGGAGAACCCCATATGAAGACTTGGTAGAAGTCGGAGAAGTCAAAGTGACCTAGAGAAGAAATCATTATTTAAAATGATAAGAAGTGACAAAATCAAAGATATTTAAATGATAAAATGTGGAGAAATTTCTATTTATGGAAAGTGTTAACCCTAAAATGAAAATAGGATTAGTAACTGAAATGGGTTAAAGTGACCTGAAGGATGAAATTATAAATAAGAATCTAGGATCTCTTGTGAAATGTGCTACATTTTGAAGAGAATATTTTGTTTTGTGAATCAATGGAGAGTTTCTTGTGAGATTATCTTGTGGAGTGTTGATGGAGTGCTTCTTGTGAGAGCATATTTGGTGTGGATCTCTTGAGCATGATTGAAGATCTATTTTGAGGAAAAGTGAGGAGGAGGATCTCATGGATGCATCAAAGTTTATTGATGTCGAGAGATCTTGACGAAAAAAGTCTTGGATCTTCAAAAACCCTATTTTCTGGGGTATCGTGAGTTTAGCAATGGAGTGGAAGCTAGTATCTGTGGTTGTATGAGACAAGCGTCAGTGGATGGAATGATGAAGACTTGTGTTTGATTTGGTGCCAATATCTTGAATGATTAGCAGGTTCCAGATATGCATTATATGAGCTGGATCTTTATCCTTTGAGACATGGTACATGTTTACATTATTGTCTTGATGGATACTATTGTTTAATGTGTTGTGAATGTAGGGAATTCTTGGTATGGCTTCTATGATATGAGTTCGGTTTGGATGATTTGGTTGATGAAGTGAGTATTATTGTTTTGATTAAGAGGTGACATGATTCCTATGGTATACTAGTTGTTCATTACATGATTGAGATAGAATTCATGTTGATTTTTTGTGGAGAATGAGAAATATATTGGAGAGCTTAGATGTATTATGAATGGTTGGTAATTCGAGATTGGACACTTTCGGAGAGCGAAGAGAATGATGAATTATTTGTAGAGAATCTGAGTTGATCTTTAAGGACAAACCCTAAAAACTCATAAATCTGGCCAGTTTATGTTATACATTGAGGTCATTGATACGCCTACGGGTTGTAATTGACGAGCGTGTACATTCACGGGATGCACTACTGAAAGGTAGCGTACATGTTGACAGTTGATATCTGAGGATTTTTGCCTCATCTTAGTTGATACTGATTATGTAAGATGAGTCTTTCATAATAAATTTTTTGCTCTTGTAGAGTTATACTCTATTGATTTGTTGTTGATAAACCCTGGATTGTTGTCCATAATAAAGAAAAATTGTACATACATCTTTTTTGTTCTTTGTTCATTGTGGTGATGACTTGTTGATGATATATTGCTAATATATGTTGCTGATATATGTTCACATATAAGTGGTTATAAATGACAACAAGGAGTAATGAGTAAATATTGAATAATAACTAATGTGTTTGTGTAAGAGGAAAGTTTTAGTAAAAGATCCCCACTCATTCACCCCCTCTAAGTGTAGTAGGTATGTCCAACAAGAATTTGAACCTTCTATTCCTTTGACTTCGAGAATGTATGACGATATATGTTTTCTTCTTTGCCCTCCCTTCCTTGTGCAGACTAAATTTTCTATGTCACGGTACCCAGTTTCATTTTGTTACCCTAGACCCTTCTTCTTATGCTTTCACTGAGAGTTCTTGGCATTTGGTTGTCATAGTAAAATTTCAGCTTGACCCCCATTACCAAACCTTCTTTCCATTTCTCTAATCGGGGATCTTCAAACTGCGCAACTCACTCATACGTAACATATGAGACCTCACTTGAGAGGCCCAAGCCAATGTGTCTTGAACTTCACTGAATGCTTCATGAACTTGTCGTATATCGATACCAAATATCCTTTCTTGAATGATTTTCTCCTAGTGTGTCTATCATGATAAGCCTTCTCGTTCATACGTATTTGTTGATGAAATCTTGCAATAAGCCACTATTCTTCTAGTTCTACAAATGCACAAGCATGTCTGTCTGATACCTATATGCGTCCATACACATCAAATGAGGTAATTTGCCAAGATAAGACCAAGTATTCCATAGGTACCACTTCTTCTGAGCCATAAACTAACTTAAAGGGAGTTTGTGTTATCAACTTCTTACAAGTAGTTACGTAAGCCCATAATACTACTGGAATTTGTAAATCCCAATCATCTATGTTCACATAGAAAATCTTCGCTAGATTTGTCTCCAATATTTTGTTGAAATATTTGATTGTACCATTCACTTGTGGGTGGTATGGTGTACTCTTCTAATGATGAACTTCAAATTCATGAGTCAACACTTCAGTAGTTTTATTAATAAAATGAGTACCTTGATGGCTCATAAGGATCTGGGCATCCAAACCTTGTTATGATATCCTCAAATATAGGCTGATACATTGTAGTTGCACTATAGTCTAATTGCTCTTGCTTCTGTATCTGATCAAATAATCACATTAAGTAGTGATGATGTATCCCACGCTCTTGATAGCTTTCACGATGGGTGATTTATTGGTTCCACAAAATCAATGGCCCATCTCTCAAATATGTGTAATGTTAATTGTTGTGCTAAAGGAGGCATCTCATCTCTTGGAAGGTTTCCCAACTCTTTGGCATACATCATGACTCTGTAGTAGTCCTTAGCATCTTTGTGTAAAATGGGCCACCAGAGGCCCGGCTCTGAGAATCTTCTATGTTGTTTCTTTCTTGGCGTAATGTCCTCATACCCATCGTTCAATGATTGCCAAAATCAATGGTCTTTCATAGCATATAGCAGCATCTCCTCAAGATCTCCATAGGATCCCCATCATATATAGCTATCCAACTATAATTGAAATCCTGCGGCCTAAACTACTAGTTGTTTCTTACGGATGATTAATATTGTTCGCGAAGACACCATTCGATAGATAGGTAAATGGACTATCTTCGATTATGAATTGATCATCAATATTCGATGGTAACAACTATGCATATGATGCTTGTATCCTCCAAATAGTAGGTTCCTCTCCATGATCCAATCACGGACAAAATTGTCGAGGTCCCTTGTTCATTCTTCCTCCACTTGACCACAATCAAAGTCATGATACGGAATAACGGTAGCTATCGCATATTCTTCCCCCCAACACAATATGCCCTAACAACACTCCAAAGTTGAAAAATAAAATGTCATTTCTTGAGGTTTGAAATCGGCATTACTGCACTTATCAACATTAGTCTCAAACATTCAATGAATTTCCAATAAGCTAATCTGATCATCACAATATGCTTCCAAACATTTATGTAAAACTTCGGCGAACTTGCGCCGACCCATAGCCATGGAAAATATAGGTGGTGCATTCTTCAACAAAGGGCATCATTGATGTCTTTGAAAAGAACCCCCATTAATGGCAAATGTGGTCTTATGGCGATCTTCATTAGAAATCATGATCACGTGGTATCCCGAAAATCCATCTGTGAAGGAGTAGACCTCATGTCTTCCTAAATTATCTAACACTTCATCAATAAGCGATTAGGGAAAGAGTCATGTAGGCATGCATCATTCAATTTCCTTAAATCAACACAATTTGGGATTTCCTCGTCTTCTTATCCTGATTTCTCTATCTTCTTATCTTGATTCGATTTCTCCTATCTTTTATCACGATTCTCTGTCTTCTTATAGCGATTTCGATTCTTCAACTTATGTTCTATGATTCATTGTCATTATGTATAATTTGGGCGACTTTATGCTTATACTTGGGATTTAGTCTATAGGGTCTCTGCTTGACTTTTCTTTGCATTCGGTTTCAAGGGGATCTTCATTTCTCGGATTTAGTCTATAGGGTCTCTGCTTGACTTTTCTTGCATCTGGTTTCAAGGGGATCTTCATTTCTCCCTTGGGCCCTTTAATTTCTTTCATGTATGTGAACTTGGTTGGAAACAATTCCTGATATTCATGCAGTATTTCTATGATCTTATCAATAGTGGCATCATCCCAATAATCTTCAATGTTTTCTAGATTAGGTGATTTCTCTGTTCCAATATTAACTTTCTTGATTTTGATTGGTTGTCCAATGAAAGGTAGTTCGACTCATGGTCCTTCTATGTCTCTTTATCCTTCAGTTTCTGTGATTTTCACATTCCTAGGATCATCATCTTCATTAGCATTGATATTGTAGCAACCTTGTAATTTCTGAAGAGGTGTAGTCCATTCATCTTTCTCTTTCTCAACAGGAAGATTAGGTGCCTCCTCAAAGACTTTATGTCTTACAAATTGTAAATCCTGATCTACTATGGGGTACTGAATTTCAAATGAAAATGTAGCTACAAAGTTCCAAGTCATACCGTACCGATCTGCAGTGGTGAGGCGCAATTCTGCTTGAAGATACCAATTGATAGGTGTAGTATCCAGCGTGTTAATGAAATTATGCACCCATTGTTATTGAGGAATGTTTCTCCAGGCCTCCTCACAACTTCTCACATGGTCCTTCGGATAGATATGACCTGTGTATCGAACTTCGCACCCTTCGGCTTGTTCTAAAAAGTGCACTGTCATCAAAGTACGACATTGTACCCACACCATGATGTTCTTCTTGTGTGTTCCCCACCATCTTGATGGAATTGCTTTCAAGGCTTCATCCAGTTCCAACAGTCTCTGTTGTACTAGTACAATTTATTCAAATTCCAATAAGAATGTTTCTAGATGATTTAAACCATCAAATGTGGGAAGATTACTTACTTTTGTGCCAATCCATCGAACTTTCATGGTCAATCTAGCACACCTCCGTGCAAAAACTTCATACCTTTTTTCTGCCAATTATCTAGTTCTTCTTCCAAATCTGATGAGCATGCATTGTCACTTCACCAACTTAAATTTCCGTCTGTTGTAGGATTAATGTAATCCTACTGTCTTGCTGTCAATTTATATATATTCTCTAGTTCATAAGCACTGTCTTCTTCTCTGATGGGTTTTGTGTATCTGCAACCTTCATCATGATCAAGAGGCATGATGACCCAAAGGCCATCACCTTCAAACATCATTCTTATTTTATTTAAGTCAACCACAGTAGAATTGTTGAAAGCCCAATCAATTCCTAACAACACAGGATAAGGACAATTATCATCAACTATCTCAATTACTTCGAAGTCCGCAAACGTCCTTACCCCATCGATGTGCACAGGGACATGCTCCAGCCTCCCAAAGGGGCTTACTGCCTACTGATTAGCCATCCTAAGCTTGATAGGGGAATATATCAACTTAGGTTTTCCCATCAATGTCCAGATCTACTTCGTCATAACGTTGACTTCTGATCCCAAGTTGAGGACCATGTAATCTATGCCATAGTCTCCAATCTGAGCATTAAGTTGTATTTCCTTGATTTTCCTTCTCTTCCTAGATACTTGATGCACTTCTTTGTTCAACAGAGGATCTATCATGCCTATATTATATTGTCTGATCAAATTTTGTAGTTCTTGCACAACTCTTTCATCCTTAATCAAATCAATGAACGTATATAAGAAACTAACAAGCTTGCTTACCTCTTTTCCTTCTCTAGGTGATTCAGATTGATCGAATGCCAGATGCATCCCACATTCTCTCACTTTTGGTTGTGTCTTTGATGAAGAAGGTTGATCTCTTCCAAATTCTCTTATAGCTTCTTCAAACGTCTATTTTCCTTTTCTTGGATCAAATAATTGTGTCTTCTCTACAACTCTTCTGACCCTTGATTCTTTTGTAGTGTTTCCTAGAGTAACCATGTATTCTCCTGTAACAATGCCTCCTATAGTGATAACAGTGACTCTAGGATCCTCTTCGTGAGGTTTTGTTGAGATTAGTTGTACTTTTTGGTTTCCTCCCCGTCTTTCTTGAAGTTTTTCTAACAACACTGGGCAATCTTCAATAACATGTTCAAATGAATTGTAGTAACTGCAAGAGGTACAAGGGTTCTGACAGTCCCTTTCCAAGTGACTTGGTTGGGCACAATTATAAAAAATGATATGACCTTGACCTCGACCCATGCCTCCTCCTCGTCCTCTTCCTCTAAATCCACTGCGAGGGTTGAAGTTTCCTCTTCCTGGGGAGTTAAACTGCGTAGAATTTCCCTCCTGCTACATCTCTCCTTGAATTATATATGTATCTCTTGACCTTTCATGCAAGAGGTCATAATCCCTATAGTCCTTCTCATCATGCCCCACAGATTTACAGAATGTGCAGTAAAAATTGGTAGGTGTCTGGACATATTTCTGCATGTAATAGCATTCACGAGGGCGATGTATATTGCTACATACCTCGCACCAGGGTAGAGTAACCTTATTCAAAGGGATCAGAGCTCCAAGGGATAAGTAATCATCTCCCTATCATGGCCCTCCGATTTACATCTGACACACCAGATGTCTTCTCTTTTATACTTTTCCTTTTCTTTCTTCATATCTTCGACCTACAAAGATAATCTAGTTAGCTGACTCAAAATTTAACTCATACCTGAGATGGATTCTCCCATAGGGGATGATTCCAGTTTCATGACTATCTCTAGTGCCTCAGCCTATGAAGCGACCTTCTGTTGCATCAGAGTAACTTTGATGTGTGGCAAGAGAGAAGCAATGAGCCATTCATTGTTTTGCTCGTCTGGGATATGAAAACAAAGTGTCTTGTCAAGGTTTTAAACCTCTGATAAAACTCCCAAACAGGTTCAGCTACTCTCTACTAGATTTATTTCATTTTTGTAATGCACTACGACTCCGACTTGGGCTTCTTGAATTCTTCACTCAACTCATTCTTGATATCATTAAGTGATTTAGGTTGTATATTCCCTCTAACAAACTTCATGTACTATCTTAGTGCGCGGTCTATCAAGGTAGTACTAAATTCATCTCTCTTAACAACTTCGTCATT
>SNQJ01S0088240.1:0-24957 GCA_010110895.2 Picea sitchensis
TGGTGTAACTCTTATACTATTTTTCATTTCTCATTGGATATAATTGAATGGTTTAAGTATAAGTTGAAAAAGGTTTTTAAATTGTACTTGATACTGATTCACCCCCCTCTCAGTATCAACATATCCAAGAACCAAGAACTCTTTGGTGTTGTGTTAGTAGAAAGGAAATAAATCATTGAGTAATCCTTCTCAATATTTGATTCAAACTCATCAAGATGAATCTTTGTTGATGTTGCCATCCGCTTCTTTTCATTACCCTTCTTTTTCTTCTTCTTCATACACTAAGATGCATAATTGCCATTCTTATGAAATGAGAAGCACTTTATTTTACACAAGTCCTTCTTCTTCCCTGGTTGTGATCATCCTCCATCATTTTTACCCTTCCTACTAGAACACTTTCCTTTTCCCTTCCTTATCTTGTTGACAAGGGAAAAGTTCTCTTCACTATGTCCTTTCTTACTTCCTAAAGACTCTTTTGAAGTCTCTTCCTGGATGAAATCATCCCAAAGTATTTGTGAAACTAGGATATTCTCTTGAGAAAAACATTATTTGACAAATAGTTCCCATGACATGGGAAGACCATTTAATTCCACATTCACGAGCTCTGCATCCTATGTTTTCTCCCCTATGGCTGCAAGTTCTTCACGCTCTTGGGTGATCCTCATGAGGAAAATGGTAACATTATCTGATCTAGACATCTGAACCGATCTAATTGTATTCCTTAATATCATCTTCCTATTCATGTTCTTGCTTTGGAATAAACTTACCAATGCATCAAACATATATTTGGTTGTCGTCTTCTCATTTAGGTGAGGGATTAGATTATCCTTCATAGAATATAGGAGGACTCTTTATGCTTTGATGTCCTTCTTATTGTGAGTATCTAAAGCTATCATATCAATTGGTGGAGTAACTTCTTTATCCTTTAACTCCTAAAGGTCATACTCATTCAATTCTAAAGTAACTCTTTCTTTCCAAGATAGGAAGTTGGATGCTCCATCCAATCTGTCTTCAACTCTCAATGGTGTTGTTTCCATCCCTAAGACTTGATAAAATTCACTAGAAATAATATGTTACTGGAAACCTTTTCTTGTACTGATCTAGCTTCCCTTCAGAGCATAGGCTCTGATACCATGTAGAAATTATTACTCCAATACCTAGGTACTTTGTTATCTAGTTATTTCCTTACTGCAATCATATTAGCATCTCACAAAAAAATAATACACTAGTGAAATATTCAACTCAATATCATGCAGCAGAAGCATAAACTAGGAAACCAAATCAAGAACACATGAACACCATAATTTTTGGGTAAATACCCCTAGAAAAACCCCTAAGGGAACACCAGTGTTGAGAATGATTTTATTATGCTAAAATCAGGGCTCTCGAAATAGGAATAATGGTCCACTAAGAGAAATACAACTGCAGACTAAACACACAACAAATGACCTATTGTACAATCAGTTCTAACACACTTTTTTAGGCACCTGCGACTGTCTTTTATGTGACCCATGGATATTTGATACTTTCCTCACCAAGACCTGCGGATGTCCACGATTTCCTCCTCTATGACCCGCGGATATGTACATAAATTTTGTATGGAAAACTCCATAGATTCTGACTCTTTCCTGTGGTTTCTTCTGTTGTAACCCACCTGCATATGCTTCTATTCTCTCTTTTTCTTGACATATATGATCTCTAGATGAAGGTCCTTCTTCACCTATCCAAAATATTGAACCACAACCCTTCATGATCCAATACTCTGTTTTGACTCCCTCAACACCTGTCAAATCAAGTGTCTTTCTCCTTCACCCTAGCCTTTCTTTTATAATCGTGAGTTACAATCTATTTAGAATCTAAAAAGTGATCTATGGTTGAGAATACTTATGACACTCACTTTTAGATTTAGATTACGTGTTCCATGCTAAGTACTTTTAGCATATCTCATAAATAACTCAATTGACTAGTTACATAATTAATTAATAAAATAAATTTACTTTAATAATTCCTTTGACTAAAGTAAATTAAAGAGTAGAAGGATTTTGATGATTTCCACATGTCTAGACACATAGACCTATGCATAAATACGTGTATGATTCTACCACTAACATCAACATCCATGTCATTCATGACGTCAAAACTTCTTCTCTTAACTTAAATGGGACTTATATCAGGTCGATGAATACCTTCTCATCTCTCACACTCATAGACCTACAATCTAGATATTCCCTCCATCAGAGTCATACTGCGAACACTTCAGAGGAGTATTCTGAACCCTTCAAAGTTCTATTCTGAACCCTTTGGGGTTAACCCCAAAAATAATCAACTTCAATCCAGCTAGACCCACATTCATTCCTGTCAACCAATCCACTTTTGATACGTGTCTTCATACTGATGCTCCCAGTCAATGCTAGATCACTCTCTCCTCTTGATCTGCTAAGTGGGACCCTCGATGGTCAATGATTGAGTATTAACTCACCCACTTTCATATCTACAACCCAGACATTCTTGACTTCAGAGTCTCTCATTCGGGGATTTTCCCACAACACATGAGATCCCCCCCATGGAAATTCGCACTTTGAATACTCCATTTTAGAGTCTATTGCTCGAATCTTTTCCCATAGCACTTGAGCGTTCTACCAGAGCTTCCACTCCGAACAACTCACCGTGATCAATGGTTCATATATCTCTATATCTATGATTGTCGTTATCTACTTATTAACACAAGTCTTTAAGGATATATAACGTTCCATTTTGAATATTTATCCATTTCTTGAGTTTTGCATGGCGTTGACCTATATTTTCAAAGTTTTAGGACTTTTGTAAGGCCATTACAAGTCATTGAAACTTATGGAGAAAAATCTTGCATGATTTACAGATTTTCCCTATAGGGATATAAAATGCTCAAGCACGTGATAGTTCATACTTAGCTCATTTTTACAATTATTAGAGCAATAATAAACATTACAACGTATCTCAATTTGCATGCAATCAAACCGTAGATTATAAAAAACTAAGTTTCTATTAGATTCAAACATTTACACATGCATTGAGATATATCATTCACAGTCAGTTTCAATGCAAATAAACACTTATCTGATAAGGAAGTTTCCAAATCCAACTGACTGAGAGAGGACACCTATCCTCCCAAACTTATGCCTTGTTGTAGAGTCACTTCCTACAATGTGCCACCCCTATGCCAAGCCATGACATCACCAAGGAAATTGACTCAGTAAGATTTCAATTTTGCGAAGATCTAGGAAGGTTACTCTCCCTCCTCTAACACAACAGAATTTTCCACCTACCACTAAGCTTCGAGTCTCTATAGATTTATAAGGTGGTTTCTCCACTATATTTCCTCTACACAAGGGATTCCCTTCTTTGATCAACAATCCCTCGACGAACTCCCATTACTAGTGTCGTTTTATGTCCTGTAAGCACCAAGGTGTAACCCACTATTTCTCCAGTTCGGGAATCTGGGTCTTCTCTGTTCGGGGTGATCATCAAAAACTCAGAAAAACTTCTTGTTTTCCTCTAGAAAGCTATTATTTTCTTTATCTTCCTCAATCAACACTTATAAACCTCTGCGCTATGTTCTCTTTGTCTTATTTGATATGTTCTTTATGTGTGACCTCGTGTATCCTTTTTTGCGGGGTACCTCCTGCATCTGATTACAATATATCTCATCTCATCTATATCATGATTTCCTCCTCTGGTCTTCTTCTCTATCCCCTATGGATCTCTGTGAATTCCTGCAGATGTTACCTATAGTCTGCCATTAACAGTCTGAAAGGGTGGTTCTGTGGTATCCCCTGTAAGTTGTTTAGTCAATCGTTTTTCTTTGCAAGGTTCAACAACCTATATTCATTAACTTCTCAACCACCTTTTTGACCTTCTTTAATGGTCATGTGATTTCATATATGCCTGGTATAGTGGTAGGTGTAGTTCTTTATGTTTATAAGCATAAATTAGCTTGTTGTACAAGCTTCCTATTTTCTTTCCTAATGCATCTCAACTCCACTATACTCAACCGTTCCATCAGTCTCTCTCCCTCATCAATTTCCTCTGGTGTATCATGGTCAGTATTGTCAAGGATGTTCCCTCTTATCCAAGAATTTGGTGTTTATATTAAATCAAAACACATTCACATGCCTCATAACATTATCATATAAAGTTTGTGCATACTTATAGTCTTGGGGGAAAACAAGGTGTTACATGGGATTAGTGATGTTTTGTCTCCTTCAAACCCAAATGATGTTGATATATGAAGATGCAACCAATGAAGATATTTTCTTTCAATGAAAACTATCTATGGGAGAGAAAATAGATTTCCTTTTTTGCAAAATTAAATAGAAAACAACAATATCACATTCCAATAATTCCCATAAATCCAAAAGAATATTAGATCCTAAAAGAAAACAAGAAACACACCAATGCACCCAAAATCTATCCCTATATTATTATGCAATGCAAAATTTTTGTTTCACTAATGAAGATAATGGAAACTAAAATGCATCACACAAACATATAAAACTGAAAATAAACAAGGCTATATGACATTGGCAATTATCACTTTTCACGTGCCAATGTAGATACTTGAAGCATGCCTAAAAATTCAAAAAATAGCTATGCAAAGAAATACCTTCAAATGATCACTGCAAATGAAAAGTAAAACCCACTACACAACCAGATTTGCAACAACAAGAAAAAAAAATATGCCTACTTAACTACTCACCAGGCTAACTCACACAAAGTATCAAAAAAATGATAAAATCAATATGCCATTCTTAGATCCATTTGTAAAAACCAAAGAAAAGTGAGGAATTTATCAAGGACTCTTAGAACTAGTCAAATCTTGGAAAAAACACCATGTAGGGAAAGTCTCGGGTTGCTAGTGAGCAACAAGCGAAAATTCACTAGGTAGTCACAGCTTGTCAAAGAGAAAGGTGTAACCAAACACATCTATTAGAAAAACATAAGAGACAGTGGCACAAAAAAATATTTCTTAGCAGATTTAGCCTAGATCTAAGAGACCTTTTGGTTTCAAGGACCCGGACAGGGACAACAAATAATACCAAGATATGAAGCACTTTCATAATTCAAAAACAACTAGGGGAACTTATAAATCTGTTGGATTACTGAGAGGGGGGGTGAATCAATAATGAACAACTTACATTTCTTTTAACCACGATTTATATTCCTTTAACTTATTTAACAATGTTGATAAGTTCATCATCAATATATCATTACATCATAACAATAGCATCTATCAGTGCATAATAAACAATCATAAACACATCCACACAATACACAATACACTAGTATTTTATGAGGAAACCCAATGTGGGAGAAAACCACAAAATTATTTTCTTATATGTCAAAGAATTGCATTGAAGGAAGCACCAACTTTCAATTCTCTAGCTCCAACTGGAAGGAGTCTCCAACCCCCTAGATTCTTAGGCTCCAACCTGAAGGAAGCTCTAACTCCCTAATTCTCTAGCTCAAACCAGAAGGAGGATCCAACCTCCTTAGTTCTCTAGCTCCAACCGGAAGGTGGCTACAACCACCTATTTCTCAGGCTCCAACCTGAAGGAAGCTCCAACTCCTTGATTCTCCCAAACCAACCAAAAGGAGGCTGCAACCCCCATTCCTTTTCCTGTCCTACTGCCCTGAAAAATAAATGTCAAATGTGAACACCATGTCACTATCACAGAATCAATCATTTCCACTGTCAAATTGTACTAACAATGTATCACAACCTATACCAACCTTATTCAAATATTTCCTATAGATCTGTGACCTGTATACTCTACAAAATGCGGGTACCCATGCCCTTCTTAACTACAACTCATGGATTTCTGCATCTATCCTCACTACAACTCATAGACTACCACAAACTCACCTAGTCTCACTGTCACTGTCTCTGCTTATGTCAAACTATCACTGCAGAACCTGTCAAGTCAACCTATACCAGAAACCTGTAACAACCTGTACCAAAACATCTATACCAAATAACATGTACCAACAATCTGTAACAATAATCTCATCAACCAAACCAAATCCAATCGTTAGGACCAATCACCAAACAACTTTCAATTATATGTGCAATATCACCAAGATGTGCATAAAAAAAAACTACTCATAACAACTCACAACCATCACTTACACATGCCTCTACAAAGCATGTACCAATCACAACCAAGTACAAACCCCACAACAAGTGCATCAACCATGCACAAAAACATACTCCAAGCTAACCAACAAAGGGCCTCTAGCAATACATCATACCATCCATAAACTGAAAACCATAAGCCCTTGCATTAAACCATATGTCAAAACTTCACTGTTATATATCCTTAAACATGTACCACTCATAAGAAAATCATATAACAAGACTACTAACAAGTGTCTCTCACAATGCACCACGAGATATACCAATAAAACCTAGCCAAATGCACCAACAACGTGCCTCAACAGATCTACCTCAAATCATACTCTATAGTAGATACCATTCATCCAAGAGGACATATACCAAACCTCACAAATTCATTCCTCAAGCATTCTCCACAACATCACTGAGACATAACTTCATAAACATATAGACATACCTTTACACTCTGTAACTGACCTGATGCTTAAAACCTCAAACCAATAGACCTGTAGTCTCTCCTCAGATCTTGCAACCTGGAACAAGTATCTTCATCCTTTCCATTTCTACAGATCTGTGCTTTCAATTTCTACATCTCGCGGGTATCCATGATTTCCTCCACTATGTCCCACAAATTTCCACACTTCTCTTTTCCTGCAGCTTGCATATAACCTCTAAAACCCTGTTTCATTCACTTTCTTTGCAGCTACTAAACTTCTATTCCTTCATACTTTTGTTGCCTCAAACCTACGCTTTCTAGGATTTTTCAATGTATACCTGAAAATAACCTTTCACAAAATAGATATTCAATAATGTTCAATAGGTAGGTAGGTGCTAATAGGAATCCTTTTCTCTCTTATTTATATTTTTCCAAGTGTCTTCCTCTAGAAGTTTCCTTGTAACTGTTTTACCTCTTTCTCCATCTTCTAGGGCTAACCCACTTTCTTATTGTAACTAACTTTCCTTAAATATTAAACACATAAGTCCTTTAACCTTCTTGTTTCAACCACTTCATTATTTAATTCATTTCTTTTACAACCACTTTGACTAGGAAATCTTATTTACAACTTTCTAGAATCTTTGACTTATTGTTGACCTTCTAGGGGCTTATAGATTACTCTGAGGGGTCTTCCAACTTCTCAAGGACATATATCCCTAACCGTGAGGAACTATGTGACATACCACATATCACCAAAATGGAATCACATGTAATATCCATCCATAATAGTCTTATTTGCATATTCACTAAGCTTCATGCCTCTATACCTCAAACAAACTTGGGTCCCTTACCCATACCTTTGTGCTACCGGACTTCGCTGCCGAAATTATCCAAGGGTTGACATCGATCTACAAGATCACTCTCCAAGGGTTGACATCGATCTGCAAGATAACTCTCCAAGGGTTGACATCAATGAAAACCAACAATACAAACCAACTTTCCAACAAAAACTAAGGAAGAATGGTTAGATTATTCTCCAATGGATTTACCAATTATGTTGTATAATTATCACCCCTCCATATACATTATCACTCTCACTAATTTTTCAAAGAGTCGTAAAAAATTATGGATATATCACTAGTGGTTTCCTATAATTTGAAGTACACGCACTCTAGTTATGTTAAAAGAGGAGAGGGAAAACATACCATTTGCTGATAGTTTTCCTATCACTTCTCATGGTGATGAAACTCCCACTCCTCTCTTGAAGAGTGAAAAATTGGTCGATCTGGTTCCATCATCGGTCGACCCTACTCCTCTGAAGATTGCCAAAGTTATTGATCTAGTTCCACCTTCTGTTGATCCCAATCGTCCCTTGAAGAGTGCAACCAAATTGGTCAATCTGGTTCCACCACCAGTCGATCCTACTCCTCATTCAAAGAGTGAGGATGTCTCTCAGGTCTACCTCATTAATACTAATTCACTCGGACCAGGGATCCCTCATCCCATCCCGATGGCACCCCCTTCGAGTAATCAGATGATTTATATTGATTGGAATCATTTGACAAAACCTCGTCTTCCCTCTTACGTGCCTTTCCAAATTACCATGCAGGTTTGTGATAGGAATGTTCTTAACACTGTGATAGACGAAGGTGCTTATTTTAGAATCTTATCCACGAATGCTTGNCTTGGCAATATTTTGGTTCACCACATCTTGCGCCCGTGACTCAGAATCTGTTGACCTTTGATAGAAGTGTTAGTCGACCTTTGGGGATCCTTCCTAAGATTTTGGTTACTTTGGGAGGAAAAACGGTCTACATCGATGTGATGGTAGTTCACAACCCCTTGGACTTTAACCTGCTCCTTGGGAAAGACTATGTTTATGTTATGAGAGATTTTGTGTCCACTCTGTTTTGAGTGATGTGTTTCCCTCACAATGGAAACATAGTAATGATCGACCAACTTTCATTCATTGACTCTCATCTGATGGTCAACCATCCCCCTTCCCTGAACGGTCTATACATGTCAGTGATGTATGCCCCACCGTGGTTCAATTATGTAATGACCTTCCCCATGCGTTCAACCCCGCATGAAAGGGAATCTCTCCCTTCTCCTAAATTAGATTCGGTAGTTGACATGGTCATCTCTTTGATAAGGATATTAGAGCCAGATCTCCCTACCCTTATCGAGGTCGTCAACATGTATTCCTTCCATTTTGTTTTTCTTCCATCTAGAGAAGATCTCTTGGAAGCCATGAATGACAATTTTCCCTTGACATATATTCCTTCCAGAGAATTTTCGTCTTGGAATCCATGATCAAGAAGAATCCACGAGCATATTTTTCTTCTCTATAGCAAGCTCGTTAAAAAATGAAATAGAAATCTGGGGATTGAACCCGGAGCTACAAGCATAGTTTTTTCTTCTCTGTGGTAAGATTGTTAAAAAATGAAACAGAGGTCCAGAGCATAGTTATTTTCTTGTGTCAATCTCGTTAAAAAATGAAACAGTCACCTCTCCCATCAAGTCAAGTCTTTATTTAGATCTTGTAGATATCGAGTCGAGTCTTTCTCTTGATCTCTTATATGTTGAGTCGAGTCTTTCATTAGGTCTCGTACTTGAACCTTCCTTTTATCCACCCTTATCCCTTTTATCCATCTAGTATAGAAATTGGTGAAAACCTCAAAGTCGATGAATGAAATGAAGCTTGGGGGAGGAACATCTCCAACATTTGATTATCATTCTGGAGTTAAGCCACTAGCTCTTCAAGCTGGGGGAAAAGTACCAACCATCCATTGGTATCCCAACCTCTGGAAATTACGTTGGGAATTTACAAGCATACATAATTTTGCTTCAAGCTTGCATAAAAATGAAACCAATACCGAGCTTAGTCTTTGTTCTTTCTCATGCTCGTAAATACATGAGAATGTGACCGAGTAAAATTTTATCAGTTTTTTGGACTCGTAAGGGTTATATGAAAAAGGAACCCCCTAGAGTCTCCTTTAAGTGATTTTTAGACTCTCTAAACATGAAAAGATTGTCGAGTGATCTTGCATCCTTTCACACTCGTTAAAATGTTTTGAAAGGGCGTCTCTCGAGTAGTAGTTTATCTCTTTTTCGGACTTCGGAGACTAAAATTACGAAAAAGGACAACCCTAGAGTCGACTTTAAGTTCTTTTCAAACTCTCTAAACATGAAAAACCACCGATTTTTCCTTCTCTGGACTCACTGAAATCACACATTGAAGGGCCCATATGGGATCAAACCCTTACTTCTTCCATTTCATTAAAAAAGGAAGAGGATTGTTTTTACCATTTCATTGAGATCGAGCATTTTTTACCCTCCTCAATCTCATTAAATTAAAAAGAGGTACTCATCTATCTGGGTGGGGGTGAAATTGAAGGAAGTGGATCTAGTTTTTTAGAATCATTTATGGCAGATTTTGTCTCCCTTGAACATGGCACCTGTTTGCGTCTCATCTTACAGTTGGATAATCTTCTTGTCTTTGATTCATACCAATTCCATGTGTTTCCATACTTTTTAATCAAGTCGAAGAGTGCTCTTATTTTCATCACATTAGATTCTTGGTACTCATCGAGTCAATTTTTTCAAGTCAGTTGTCATGCCTCATCATGTTCAAGGTAAGTTTCACTTCAAACCATCCATCTACAGTATTGACAGTTTCCATCTCCCATGTCAATTCATACTCATTCAATTCACCATCTTACATCACTTTCCTATTTCAATTTTGTGTTGTTAATGGGGGATACATCAAGGCCCTCCTTCGATGAGTCTTTTCATGTTGACTTCAACACATCATCCAAGATTTACAATTAGAAACTAGTTAGTACCTTGGGATCTGCATGACTCAATGGTAGGCCTCCTCACCTCCGACAGTAGGTTTACATCATTGATCTCTAATCGAATGATTCCATGAATGTTCGACCTCATCTAATTTATTCACATTCATTGGAATGTACTAGGGTACCTTGGGATTCATTGACATCATTGGTGATTCCCCTCGCACTTGTTAATGGTTTATCTCAATGACCGGTAATCAAGTGGTTTCTACCATGTTCGACATCAAAACATCTATTCATGTGTCTATATTCATACAACATCGGGATTGGGATGAAGACCCTGGGTTGAGCATTCACTATGTTAAACTAACTTTCCCAGGATGCGAAGGAGATCATTTGAGCATGAAGATGTATAGACTGCCACATAGATCCACATTGTATTGGTCTGTGGCTATGTTTTATCATCTTGTAGTTTCACTGTGTATTTTTCGTGGCTACGATCAGTTCATGTCGTGGAGGTATGGATCCACATTGTATATTTGGTGGCCATATCCTTAGTCAATATTTTTCACAGATCCATAGTGTATTGGTTGGCGACTGTGCTTTGAGTCATCTCGTATTCCAAACATAGGTATGCCTACCTCAAAAACGGAAATTTTTTTAATACTGTTTGATATTTGTTTGCAACTTCTTCCAAGTTCTCCAACTCCACACCCTTTCATTTAAGATTTGTAAAGTGTTTTGGCCATCATTCTCTCTTCTGACCTCACACTTTAGGGGGTATTCTGTTACACATGAAATTTGCACACCTAGGTACCTCGCCCTAAGTGTCATAAGTGTCATATAAGTGTCTCATACACCTTGACACCATGGAATAACATATGTCACAATCCCTAGTCAACGTGGAGGAGATATATATTACATGAAGGCCAAAATACCAAGTCCACATGAATTATTATTAATATTCATGAAAAAGAAATTAATTAAGTGTGAGAATCCACCTCACATTTGGTTTCCTATTTTTTAGGGAAGGTAGAGGATCTCATGGGTGGTTGAAATATTTCCTCCTTAAAATCCTTGAGAGATATTTCCTCCCTAAAATCCTTAAGAGATATTTTCTCCCTAAATATCTTAGAGATCCCATTTTAGTGGATCTAATGAGTGATCCTCTCCGTGGTGGTTAAGCCTCCAAATACTATATAATGAGGGATTTCCATTGAGAAAGGGGAATGGAAGATATTTGAGGTATCAAACCTATGGTATTGGGAGAAAGATTTAGGATATCGAACCTATGATTTTGGAATCTTTGTGAAAGAGATGGATGAGGAGGACATGGGGAAGTTGTGGCAACTACATCTACAGTCTGTAAGTATTTCTTTAAGAGTTATCATTAATATATTACTTGGCCTATTTCTTTCTAACCTATTTCTCTTTACATATGTTTGTCTTATATATGGATTTGATTAGACTAATCTTATAGAGTAGAGTAGGATTTCTTTGTCTTGTTGTCCATTGCATTGCAAGTGTCAAACACTAATAAGGAGCTCAGAGATCAAGCTCAAGTTGGAGCAGCGAGGACAAACATCGGAATAAGGTGCATCACACTTTTTTCCTTGTCCTTCTCTTTTTGATTAGTTAGTTAGATTCAAAGGAATGTTAGTGTCGATTTGCACTTTTCTATCTTATTATAGGGGTCTAGAGTCCAAGGGGCTATTCACCTATCCGCAGGGGGATTTTTATACAACAGGGAGAGAAAATAGATTTCCTTTTTTGCAAAATTAAATAGAAAACAACAATATCACATTTCAATAATTACCATCAATCCAAAAGAATATTAGATCCTAAAAGACAACAAGAAACACACCAATGCACCCAAAATTTAGCCCTATATTATTATGCTATGCAAAAATTGTGTTTCACTAATGAAGATAATGGAAACTAAAATGCATCACACAAACATATAAAACTAAAAATAAACAAGGCTATATGGCATTGGTAATTATCAATTTTCACGTGCCAATGTAGATACTTGAAGCATGCCCAAAAATTCAAAAAATAGTTATGCAAAGCAATGCCTTCAAATCATCACTGCAAATGAAAAGTAAAACACACTACACAACCAAATCTGCACCAACAGGAACAAAAACTATGCCTACATAACTACTCACTAGTCTAACAAAGTATCAAAAAAATGATAAATTCAATATGCCATTCCTAGATCCATTTGTGAAAACCAAAGGAAGGTGAGGAATTTATCAAGGACTCTCAGAACTTGTCAAATCTCGGAAAAAACACCCTGTAGGGAAGGTCCTGTGTTTCTAGTGAGAAAAACGCAACCATTCACTAGGTAGTCACACCTTGTCAATGAGAAAGGTGTAACCAAACATGTCTATTAGAAAAACAGAAGAGATTATGGCCCAAAAAAAGAATTCTTAGCCGATTTAGCCTAGATCTAAGAGACCTTTTGATTTCAAGGATCCATATAGGGACAACAGATAGTACTAATATACCAAGCACTTTTATAATTCAAAAACAACTAGGGGAACTTATAAAACTGTTGGATTACTGAGAGGGGGGGTGAATCAGTAATGAGAAATTTACATTTCTTTTAACCACGGTTTATATTCCTTTAACTTATTCTATAATGTTCATAAGTTCATCATCAATATATCATTGCATCATAAACAATAGCATCCATCAATGCATAATAAATAATGATAATCACATCCACACAATACACAATATACCGGTATTTTACGAGGAAACCCGATGTGGGAGAAAACCACAAAATGTTTTTCTTATATGTCAAAGAATTACATAAAAGGAAGCACCAAATTCCAATTCTCTAGCTCCAACTGGAAGGAGGCTCCAACCCCCTAGTTTCTTAGGATCCAACCTGAAGGAAGCTCCAACTCCCTAATTCTCTAGCTCCAACCATAAGGTGGTTCCAACCCCCTGAATTCTTCTGCTCCAACCATAAGGTGGCTACAACCACCTAGTTCTAAGGCTCCAACCTAAAGGAAGTTCCAACTCCTTGATTCTCCATAACCAACCAGAAGGAGGATGCAATCCCCTTTTCTTTCCCTATACTAACACCCTAAAAAATAAATTCCAAATGTGAACAACCTGTCACTGTCATAGAATCAATCATTGCCACTGTCAACTAGTACTAACACTTTATCAAAACCTATACCAACCTTCTTCAAATATTTCCTATAGATCTGTTACATGCTCACTCTACAAAATATGGGTATCCACGCCCTTCTTAACTACAACTCCTGGATTTTTGCATCTATCGTCACTACAACTCGCGGACTACCAAAACTTCACCTAGTCTCACTGTCACTGTCTCTTCTTTCATCAAACTTTCACTATAGAACCTGTCAAGTCAACTTGTACCAGAAACCTGTAACAACCTGTACCAAACAATATATACCAAATAACATGTACAAACAATAGGTAACAATAATCTCATCAACCAAACTAGATCCAATCACCAGGACCAATCACCAAACAGCTCTTAATTATATGTGTAATATCACCAAGATGTGCAACAAAAACAACTACCCATAACAACTCACAACCATCACCCACACATGCCTCTACAAATCATGTACCAATCACAACCAAGTACAAACCTATACCACAAAAAGTTCATCTACCATCCATAAAAACATACTCCAAGCTAACCAACAAAGGGCCTCTAGCAATACATCATACCATCCATAAATTGAAAACCATAAACCCTTGCATCAAACCATACACCAAAACTTTACTACTATATATCCTTAAAAATGTACCACTCATAAGCCAATCATATGCCAAGAATACAAACAAGTGTCTCTCACAATGCACCACAAGATATACCAATAAAACCAAGCTAAATGCACCAACAATGTGCCTCAACATATCTTCCTCAAATGATACTCTACAACAAATACCATTCATCCAAGAGGGAATATACCAAACCTCACAAAGTCATTCCTCAAGAATTCTCCACAACATCACTAAGATATAACCTCATAAACATATAGATATACCTTTAAACTATGTAACTGACCTGATGCTTCAGATCTCAAACCAATAGACCCGCAGTCTCTCCTCAGATCCTGCAACCTGGAACAAGTATCTTCCTCCTTTCCATTTCTACAGATTCACGCTTTCCCTTTATACATATCGTGGGTATCCATGCTTTCCTCTACTATGTCCCACGAATGTCCGCTCTTCTCTTTTCATGTAGCTTGCGGATAACCCTTGAAACCATGTTTCATTCACTTTCTTTGCAGCTACTAAATTTTTGTTCCTTCAAACTTTTGCTTCCTCAGACCTACACTTTCTCAGATTTGTCAATGCATACCTGAAAATAACCTTTCACAAAATAGATATGCAATAATGTTCAATAGGTAGGTAGGTGCTAATAGGAATCCATTGCTCTCTTATTTATATTTGTCCAAGTGTCTTCCTCTAGAAGTTTCCTTGTAACTAGTTTACCCCTTTCTCCATCTTCTAGGGTGAACCCACTTTCTTGATGAAACTAGCTTTCCTTAAACAGTAAACACATAAGTCCTTTACCCTTCTTGTTTCAACCACTTCATTATTTAATTCATTTCTTTTACAACCACTTTGATTACGAAATCTTATTTACGACTTTCTAGAAGCTTTGACTTATTGTTGACCTTCTAGGGGCTTCTAGATTACTTTGAGGGGTCTTCCAACTTCTCAAGGCCATATCTCCCTAACCGTGAGGAACTATGTGGCATACCACATATCACCGGAAATGGCATGACATGTAATATACATCCATAATAATCTTATTTGATATTCACTTACCTCCATTTCTCTATACCTCAAACAAACGCGGGTCCCTTACCCATACCTTTCTGCTACCGAAATTCATTTTCAGACTTCTTCAAGGGTTGACGTCAATCTACAAGATCACTCTCCAAGGGTTGACATCAATGACAACCAACTATCCAAACCAACTTTCCAACAAAAACCAAGGAAGAATGGTTACATTAGTCTCCAATGGAGTTACCAATTATGTTGTATAAGTATCACCCCTGCATATACATTAGCACTCTAACTGACCTTCCCAATATTCATGAAAAATTATGGAAATATCCCTAGTGGTTTCCTCTAATTTGAAGTACACATACTCTAGTTATGTTAAAAAAAGAGAGGGAAAACATACCATTTGTTGATGGTTTTCCTATCACTTCTCGTGGTGATGCAAGTCCCATATCATCTTGCTTGCACCGACAACCTATCACTTGCACACAAGACAACAACCAAACACTTGTTGGAAAAAATTTAAGCATACAGAGGAAAATTATGTGTAAAATATAATATACCTTGCTCAAACAAAGACAAATCTTCCAATATAATATATGAAATACACATAGATCACACCAAATTGGAGGGGGAAACCATACATCTATATTGATCGAGGGAAAAGTACATTAAGTGATACTTTAATACTTGTTGAAGCACTCCCCCATCTCCAAGATCTTGGATACTTCCTTCCTTAGCCTTCTTCCATAAGGATATTTGATCTTTGAAGGTTATAGAAATATCTCCTAGTCTATTTTAGCAACATAAACTTGTCTTGAATTTTCTTGAGATTTTATTTACCTCTTGACTTGGCCTTATTTTATAGATTGAGGGAAGATATTCTAGAGATAATTTCAAAGCTTGGAACTTGATGATCAATAGATCGTGCACAAGTTCCAATCTCATGATGCATCACAACCAACCTATCCCGATCTAATATCCTCAAAATTCCTCAATTTTAGAAGATTTAAGAGGCAATATCTTGTCGCAAAAGGGAAACTAGCGACCAGACACATATTGCAAGTGGGAAACTAGAGATTGGTCATGGCTTGGAAGAGGGAAAAGTGTGACTGTGCACAAAAATAGGGATTTTTTAATGCTGACAAGTATTTTCTAGAAGGATGACATCAGTAGATCCATGATGAGGTCGACGGTGGCAAAGAGAGGTATGAGAGTCCTAGATGCATGAAATATTCATTAAATATCTGAAGAATATGTTTCTTCCCTCCACCATTTTGAGGGACCCTTAAACCATAACTTGTTCTCGAAAATTGTAATGATGCAAATAACTCCACTTAGAGGCCAAATATCCCCTTTAGAGGCCATGTTTTTTTTGTGCGCCTTAATTCCTATGATCTTCATTTATGGCCTAAGACATAAGTTCCCCCACAACCATATTCACAACCTCGAAAACCATACTATGTTCTAAGAACTTCATAATATCATCAATATCCCCACTCGCATATTACTTATATGCTCAGGAGGTCATCTATAGCGGATCAAGGTGTCATTCTTGAACCTTAATGGTGTAATTCCTAGGTTTCCTCCTTCAAAGATGTCTAGGACCCAAACTATCATGTGCCTAATATACGAAATCCCTTAATGGTACCTATATCCTTAGTCAAAGGAATGGATAAGATTGAGAGGTATTGCATGGTGGTTCAAGGTGATTTTTATAGACATGTATTTCAAAAATATTACTCTAGGATCATGCAATACCCTGATTTGGAGTCCCCATATTGATAATTTATTTTGTTTATTTGATGAAAGGTCAAAGTGACCAAACAATTAAAAGAGGCTGAAGTGCCTATGGAATGTAATACTTTTAACATTGCAAATAATAAAATACATCGTTGGTTGCAAGACAGACAAGGACAAGATTTATAGGGGAATATGATTCCACAAGAGAGGCTCTAAAGGGGCTAAGACATTTCATTATATTTTATTTACCCATATTGGTTTTAATTGAGAAAAGTGGTTACATCAGCTTCTTGGGGAAGGACCATGTGGTTCTTGATTTTCAAGTAAATATATAGACCCCTCTTGTGGGATGTTTGGGGGTTCACTCTTTTCACTCTTTCATTTGGTTTTTCATTCATTATTCCTCGTTCGTTCTTGTTATTGGTTGGGACATGAAAACAAATTTCTTAGGAAAGAATCCAATGTTTTGTTGGTTCTAGTAATCACCGATGTATGTCGACCACGGATTAGTGCATGTATGCCCGATATGCATTGGCATGTGCTAAACATTGTTCACAGTTGCAAATCCTGAGAGTCCCAACATGAAGATTCTTGAAGAGATGCACTACGGCCCTGTAAAGAAGTGCACATCCTAAGGGAATGTGTGGTAGTGAAGGGGTTTCATTGTCTTTTGGTGGTGCAGAATGGAGAGAAGAGAGTTGGTATACTTTGGATTGATGTGTGTTAAAAAACCTATGAGAGATTGAGTGTTAATTGGTTTGGGAAGCTAAGAGTCGCTTTGGAACCCATCCTTGTGGATTCATAGCCCTGGCTCGGGGGTGACCTGCTATTGAGAGTTGGAAAAACAATGTCTAACATTGAGTGGAACATCCTTGGTCTGCAACCAGTTGGTGATTGGTTTTATTAAAGATAAGTGGTATCTATCATGCTTTTCTCTACTTGTATATTTGTTCCTGTTGTGTATTAATTATTATCTTTGATAAATGCATTTTTAATGTGCTTTCCTGCTAGTTATTGATGTGCATGGCATGGTTAAGCAATATTTTTATGTCTAGCATGAATCTTGATTATTGCATGTGCGTTTATTGAATTTCTTTCATGCTTATTTATCAATTAACTGTTATCAGAAAATCAGTTCTTGAAGTGCGGTTTGAAGTAGCATGGCCAGCTTGCTAGTGGTTGTGTATGCTACAGGTCCAATCACCACATTCACTCCCATGACCATGTCAAGGGCCTCGAGACTCATAACTAGTTCTCAAAATATTCTAACAATTCTTGTATCCCTACTTGGAAGACAAAGATGTCCTTGGAATGTCAAGTGTGGTGGTTTGAGGTGTTGGTCTGGGACCTTCATACTTAGAAGAAACCTCAACGACCTAAGGTCCAAGTTTCCTTCCCTTACCATGTCAGAACACTATTACCCATACTTAATACTCAAATCCTTCAAATTGATATCCCCACTCAGAGAAGAAGGATATACATTGTGCACACTAATTTAGTCACAAAATCACTTCCGGCATGAGTGGAACTTTAACATAAATGTTTGTTAATTTGGTTGCATGGAGTTTAGGTTTGGAATGACAAATATGGTGGTTTTTGATGCAAATACATCAAAACCTCTATTTTTCTAAATGACTCTTAATATCTCTATTTTTCACATTATTTTGTATAGGTTATACAAATCCAATCTGGATGAAAATACACACATAATTCCTTTCAAATTAATATTTTTTTACTGACGGCGTCTCTGGCTTCCCAGCAGTGTTGCTCATCTGGAAAACAATTACACACAAAATATGTTTGGCAGAAAGTTTCTTGGTACTGTTTTTCCTCGGAGTTTATTAAAACGGGATGAAATAGAAATATTTTACCCAAGAAAGTAGCAGGAAACATCTTACTTATAGGCAAATGGAACGGGGCGGAGTTTATACGTTTTTTATTCATTTTCTGGCAATCATTACTGGAATCTAGTGATGTAATGACTTAATAATGATGTAATTATTGGTGAAATTTTAATTTGAATTTTTTTTTATGTATAAATTGATTTAGTTTTTTCAAAAATCAATTTTAATAATTAAATGTAATGAATTTGATGTAATGATTTAATAATGATATAATTGATTGTGAAATTCTAATTTGGATTTTTTTTTTTTTATGTATAAATTGATTTAGTATTTTCAAAAATATGTAAAAACCTAAAAGATATAATATTTACGTAACTAAATGTGAACCACATGTCTCTGTGATCACGCGATTTTTTCGTTGGAACCTTTCCAACCACTCACTTCGAATTTTTTGGAATTTACGACGGAGAATCTGAATGTCTTATCGCGATTTTCTCGTTAGGTTTAGGCATTTTTGATAGACGGATAATTTTGGCCATTTGGAGGGAACACAGTTGTTGTTGTCATATTTTTCTGTCGTAGTAATTACTGCGGTGTCTGATTTTTATGCATTTTTGATAGACGAATAATTTTGGCGATTTGGAGGGAACACAGTTGTCGGTGTCATATTTTTATGCTGTAGTAATTAATGCGGTGTCTGATTTTATTAAATGCTTTACAATGCATTATGATCTTTCAATTCTGGTTGAATATAAAATTTTGAATACAGTTTTTTTAATTATATTTTTTTATTGATTTTAAAAAATGCAAAATATTATAAGATTTATTTTAGTAATTTTAATGATTTGATGTTTTCTTCAATAAACAGAAATTTGATAATAAACATAGAAGCACAAAAGTTTCAGAAATTTTTAAAAACCAGGTATTGCTCTTCCACAAAAGTTTAATCACTGAAACAAATATATTTTTAAGCACCTTGAACATCATCTGTTCTTTTAAACCTTTATATGCAATAGATATTTTAAAACCCTAAAACTCCTGTGAAAATAGATTAAACCTCTTTTGATTTCTCCAAGACGTGGATCCTTGGGATTGTGATGTTGCTACATAGTGTCGTGAGATCGATACTTACATGAATCCCCTTTTGAATGTTGAAGAAATCCACCATTAATGTTGAAGAAAATAAAAATAAAGGTTAGTCCAATAGAAATTTTGAAGTAGAATTGTCCCTGTGTGTAATGTAAACCTTAGGCAACCCACAATTTGAAAGGATTTTTTTGACGAAAGATGAAGCCATGATTTCTTGGATTTTGGTGGGCTGATATTTGGAAACTTGCCCTCCCTTATTGTACTTTTTCTTCTCAGTGTCACTCTTTTCAGTTTCCATGATTAAAACCTTAACTTAGTGGGAAGGAAAGGGATAAGGTATGACTATGAAAACAACGGATAAGGGACAATCTTGTGGATGGAGGGAAATGAAGGGGTTAGGGGCTGTCTAAATTCTTGGGGAAATTTTGGGGAGTAGGGATTGGTGTTAGGGAGTGTAGGGAGTTGGAAATTTGGGAAATGGGTGAGGGGAAAGGGTAAAAATGTTGGAAAGACAGTCCTAACATAGAAAAGTGTAGTGTAGGCTAGGGTTTGTAGGGAAAATGCGGGAGATGAAAGGAATGGGTATGTGAGGTGTGGATGAAGCTGATAGAGTAGGAAACCTAGGTGTTTTACCACTGCAATGAAGAAAAAGCATATGGAAACCAAAAGACTATGACTTTGACCAAGACACTCATTTGAAAATTTATGACAAGGAATGATGACATGACCACGATGAAAATTTATGACCTTGGATGAGTGGACGGAGTAGTAATGACACTTGGACACACCAATGGCCATTTGACAACCAAGAGATGTCAAATTTTGTTTGAGAATTTTATTTGAAAATATAACAATTTGACCTAATGACCCTATCAATCACATGGAAAGTGTACATTTGATCACTGGGACTAATGGACACTAACAATTAGCAATGACTAACTACACACAGATGTTAGCCGATGTAGAGATGAAGACAACAACATAAGACATCGTGTTGGTAATGTTGAGAATAGAAAAAAAGAGTTAGAAGGACAAAGAGAGTGAGGAGAAGTACAAAAAGAATTAATGGATAAAATCGATAGATTATTGGAAAGGAGGAACAAAATCAACACGTTGATAGAACAGGGAAAGAAAATTAATAGATCAATGGAACTCTTCGATAGTCAATGTGAAGAACAACTACGAATGAGAGGTGATGATAAGGATGAAACAACGAAGAGACTTAATGATCATAGTGAAATAATTAATCAATTGACCAAACAAGTAGACGCATTATTTTTAGAACCCTTAGCCTACCGAAGACCGTCTCAAAGTCTAAAATTACAAAATACAAGTGATCAAAGACATCAAGAAGCACTAGAAATAATTTTTTCAAGTAGTATGCATAACTCAAGATTTCAAAATAGAGATGATAAAAAAATTAGAAAAGAATTACCGAAATATGATAGTAAGGACCATAGAGGAGTTGTTGTCTAGGTCAACAAAATGGAGGGTATCATTGAATCAAATCCTTTGTTGGGTGAATGAGAAAACATAATGGCATCCTCCAATAACTTAGAAAGGGAAGCTTACGTTTGGTTTCTATGGTGGTCCAAAAAATGTGATGTGTGTTCCTTTCATTGAGAAAATTTCACAACAACCTTATTAAAAAGGTTCCATGACGAAGAAGATGATGACATGTACAACGAATTCATGTGCATCTTCAACAAAAAGGAAATGTAAATGACTATACATAGGAATGAGAAGTTTTGCAAACAAGACAGAGTGGATTCACAGATGAACAATCACTAAAAATATATTTATGGGTTGAAATACTACATCCGTAGTGAAATAAAACTATGGAAACCTAAAAATGTTGACGATGCTAGACATGCTACAAAACTAATTGAACAAACAAAAAGTTCAATAGGCCATCATTCACAAGTATACAAAGATCAAACGTATATTCAAATGAAAAATCAAATAAATATTCTACAGACGAGACTAACAAGTATGTACCACCCACCTTAAGGGAAGATGAAAACCAACACTAGGTCCCATATAAGAAATGGGTAAAAAAATGTAGATATTGTGGAGACAAGTCATCGACAAGGCACATATGCAACAATAAAAAATTGTATACTTGTGAATCAGAGAAGGAATCAGACACATCTAGCAACGATTGTAACACCCTATTTCTCCCCCATGACTATAATTATGCCAAGACTTCCTTTATTCTGATTTATGATGCATGTAATTAGGTTTATGATTAATGAAAACACATCAAATAATGGACTGGGAAGGAAATCCTTGAGTATTGGCCATGATACCACGAGTGGGACTCATGAGGTGGAATTGGGAAGTTTTAATGAGGAAAATAGAAAGTTCACTTGGTAATCCAACCCACACCTCCATGAATTGAATACACCACCTTCCCAACGTACCTGGACTGCATGGAACCACGAAGCTTGTTTATAGTGATCAAGATTGGGTGGTTGAGCAGTTATAACTACTGACCGATGTGGTACTTGGAGGAGTGAAAGGCTAGTTGAAACCTCATCTAGAAGGACGCATTGGATTTTTCCCTCTGATTTGGGATCCTGATGTAGCAGGTTACTTATGCTAGAAGTAATTGGGGATCTCGAGGATAGGAGGAAGAAGAGGTAAAAGGTGAAAAAATAACATAGTTCACAATAGAGGAAGGAATAGAGGAACACGAGAGAGAAGGAAGAGACGTGAGAGAGAGAGAAAATCAACAGTCTGTGAGATAGACAAGAGACAAAAAATATATGTGTGAATATTGGATTCACATAGAAACTGATTGTTAAGAGGGTGAGTGGTATACTAACAAATAAATGGTGCAGTGAGAAGAGGAGCGTGGGAAGATGTATCCAAACAATAGAGGATATTCGATAAGTTTTCTTCAGGAAAATATGAAGCTTTCATAAGAATTTAATGGTCACTCTGGAGAAGAGAAGACCCATATCCAAATTGGAGAAATAAAGGGCTGGGACTTGGTGCTTACTGGAAAGAAAAAGACAATCGTAAGGAGAGCTTGTCGAGGGACTGAGTATAAGAGAAGGAGCTCCCTTATGTAAAGAAAATAGATTTGGGAAGGTAACTGATAAACTTGTGGAGATCCCAAGTGTTAGTGTCCTATAAATAGGTTGTTACGATGTGAATAAAAAATGTATGATAGGGTAAAGTCATGCTTTCCTCTCATAAAGACCATGGCATGATTTCTCTTAGGTTATGAATACATGGGTTTGTGATTGATAAATGTGTTTGAGTAAGGGCATAAAATAAATTTGAGTCATGAAACATATGGTATTGGTGCCAAAGGTATGGGTTTTCATATCACTAAAGAGTCATAATGAAAGATCATGAGGTCAATTCAAGTCAGTGATAGTTAGTCTTGTCATGGTACTAAATATTTCATAAGCTAATTTTTTTTGGAGGCACATGACATCATCAATAAAATTATGGCACCGCACAAGTTGTTGCGCAACTTCCTAATGCAGATAAAATTGGATATTAAGAGGACATTGATGTTCATTTTTTCGTAGAGGACGTTGCTTTCATTTGTTGCGCATTGTGCAAAGGTTACTTCTCTCATTTGTTGTGCACTGCGCAGAGGATTTTTCCATGCATAGGGTTTTGTTGCGTAGAGGACTTTGCTACGCAGAGTTTTTTTTTGCGCAAAGGATTCTGTTGCGCAGAGGATTTTGTTGCGCAATGGTTGCAGGGAAGGCTGCGTAGATGACTGGTTTAGTGGTCAACTTCAAGATTTTTTTTCTGACCAAGTGGAGAGGATTTTTGAAAATCCCAGAGAGATTTTTATCAAGGATGAACAAAATAATAAAAAGCTCTCTCTGATTTGCAACAAGTGTCATAGTTTGGGATATTCAGATGAATCTTTACAATCCATTTTTCCATATTTAAGCATTTAGTGTTTTGGTCATCATATTTGAACGTGGATCTTGAGAATATGGAGAGGAATTTTAGGAAACTGAGAGTTTCTCAAGCAGGGATTCACCTAAAAAAACCTCTCTCAGTTTTTAAAATTATATTTATATTTGGGAGATATGATGTCATATTTGACCCCTATTTTTCGATTCTACTATGCAAACTACTGCATTTTTGTTGTAGGTTACTATTGCGCAACAGACTTGCTGCGCAACTGTGATAGAGCTTCTATAATTCCTCCAGATCACTAAGGAAGGTTAGAAAAGCGTGCCATATCATCTACCATGAGTGCCAGAGTTCAAATATCATCAGGATATAGTTTCAAAAGTGGATTTATCTATTATTATCTTGTAATTAATGAGTCATCTTTGACTCCTCTTTTTCAGCAGTTAGTTCGAATTTTGTTGCCAAGAGATTTGTAATTGTTTGTTAACATAGGAAAGATGTTGGAATTGAAATTTGGAATCATGGGAAGATTATTTTTGTATATATTTCATGAAGCTATGAGAGCTAAGAGGGAAAGTGTGTAAGGAAGAGACTATTGAACACTTTTTTGTAATTTCTCTCTGATATTAATGAAATTACTGGAACGAAAGTCCCTGAGATTTGACTCCAGATATACATGTGATTCTGCTACTTTATGCATGTGATATCACAATTTTGTCTTTCAGTATAAAGGCACCTAGGTTATATGATTTCTTCTTTTTGTTAATCTTAATTGTACATATTACAATTCATCTGTAGTTGATTCTCTGTTGCATGTAATTTCATTTCTCCTTCTACCATAATCACCTTGGGATTCATCCTTGTTATATGACCTAAGGGGTTATTTATTTTATCTGTAATCTTATGTATACAACAACATCCAATCGGAGTAAAGAAGTGCTCTCTAGCTTGCCTATGATAATTCACTTTTCAATTTACCAAGTATCCAGTAAACCTTCATTGATTTCTGACTTCTCTGTGACTCCATTTCCCAATGAACTTTCTTTCCACATTGCCACCAACACTATAAACCCAAATTTATCTTAGAGATCTATGTTAGAAAAACAGGACCGCGGAGCAATAAAATAAAACAAATGTGGAAACAAAACACAGAAGATACACAATACAAGAGAGACACAGATTTATGTGGTTCACCCAGTGTGGGCTACGTCCACCAGAGAA
>SNQJ01S0088240.1:24967-46023 GCA_010110895.2 Picea sitchensis
AGGCCTTTGAAACTACCTTCTATATTTCATGAATTTCCAACAAATCATTATATACACCTACATATGTTCGATGGTGAACTTGAGAAGATTTCAGTTGAAAAACAAGTTCATGATTTTGAGCATTTTACAGACCTCTTTGAAATCAAACATGATGATGTTTTAATGAGAGATTTTTCCGAGTCATTGCAAGGATAGATAAAAGAGTGGTTTAGACACTTACATCCCAGGATCATCACATCATGGGAGGAATTGAAGAATGTCTTTTTGAAAATTTGGGGAAAGAGGAAATATTTGGATCTACATCTTACAAATTTTTATGCCAAGAAAAGGAAGAACAATGAAACTATCTCTATGGTCAGTAGGAGGTTTTCTAGTATTTATTGCAACTTGCACAAGAAAACTCAACACACTGAAGCTGGTGCCATGCTCCGTTATGCAACAAACTTTCATCCATATTTTTCTTTGCTTCAGATGGAAATAATATCTAAGACATTACAACAGATGTTTGATGATGCCCAAGAAGTGGAAGACAATCTTCAAACATGTCAGAAGCTACAAAATCATAATTTAGAGAGTGTTGTAAATATAGAGAACGATGGTGTAGCAGAAGAACATGAGATTATGCATAAACAAGAAGTTGATTTACATCCTGATCTTTTTCAACATGAGAAGAAAAGTGATTGTTCCATGCATTTTTTCAAAGTTTTCAATGATTACATTGTTGCAGAAGATAAGGATCAACCTACTTTAGAGAAAGCTTATGTACCAAGATTTTTCCTTTTGGATGACATTGCAAATGTAGTTGACTTGCCCAAATATGATGAATATAATGATAATTATGAGATTGATTTTTCAGAGAAGCCAAATGCATGTTCTCCATCAGGAAGTGTTCAGTTTCAACAATTTAAGGAAACAAGTCATCTTGCATGTTTTATTTGTGAAAATGATGAAGAACGTGAGGAAAGGAATGAACCATGAGAAAGGAATACTCTACCCTTGTTCTTTTCTTCATTTCAATTATTGAGGAGAATTTTCATAGTGTTATAAGTCAACAGTTCCACAATTATTCTAGTGAGCATGGAGAAGACAATAAGTTTGCTGATGAAAATTCCCTTCCTTTGTGCTTCACTTCATTTGAACTGTTAAAAGAAAATTTCAAAATAACCACTGAAACAAAGGGGTCTGAGCTAGTGCAAGATAATATAACCTCATTGGAACAAATTTCTAACAAATTCCAACAGTCGTCTCATGTGTTTCATGAACCTGTAGCATGTTATATGGAGTGTTTCAACAGTCAAAATTTGTAGCCTATGATGAGTTGTAAATTTTGAAATGAATATGATGGTCAATTAGTGCAGATGTTTTACTACAACAGTATAACGTAGATTTTCAGAATTCTTATGGTAGCTTATTGAGTAAATTGCATGAAATCAAAGATGCAGATGAAGGGGTAAATTTCTGGTACATAAATCACCTGGAGCAAAGTTGTAATATATTAGATGAGTATTACATCATTTTGCACTTTTTTAAAGATCCTTTTGTAGTCTTTCTAGAGTCAGTAAGCGACCTCAAATTTCCAGATTTTGTCAAATTTGAATTTGCTTGCAAATGTTCAAATGATATGCCATTTTATTTTCAAGATTTTGTTTTTCAAAAGAACATTCCAAACCTTCACTTAGCAAGATATTACTTGAATGGATAGTTTGTAAGTCTCCTTACACATAAGAAATAAATCAACTCTTCGAGTAGAGTAGGAGTACTTATCAATAAGGTCATAGTTTGAGCATTTTTTTAGTTTGATTTCAACATTTTGTAGCATGATACAATTTGTCTTTCATCTTCTAGTTTTCAACAATGTGCAATTCAGTTTTCGGATTGAATTTGTTTTCAGATGGAGGCCTGATAAGGACAAAGTGCAGGTTGCAGATATCAACGGTTTGGGATTATCCCAATAGATTAGGCTACTAGTTTGATTGTTCTTTTCCACCTCACAGGGAGGATGACATCCCCATTGGATCCTGTGTTAGTGTCTTATAAATAGGTTGTTAGGATGTGAATAAAAAATGTATGATAGGGTAAATTCATGCTTTCATCTCATAAAGACCATCACATGATTTCTCTTAGGTTATGAATATATGGGTTTGTGATTGATAAATCTATTTGAGTAAGGTCATAAAATAAATTTGAATCATGAAACATATAGTCTTGGTGCCAAAGGTATGGGTTTTCATATCACTAAAGAGTCATAATGAAATATCATGAGGTTAATTCAAGTCAGTTATAGTCAGTCTTGTCATGGTACTAAATATTTCATAAACTCAAATGTGTTGGAGGCATGTGGAATCATCAAGCAAATTATAACGATGGACAAGTTGTTGCACAACTTCCTAATGTTGAGAAAATTGAGTATTAAGAGGATGTTGATGTTCATTGCTACGTAGAGGACGTTGCTTTCATTTTTTTCTCACTTCCCTCTCATTGTTTGCACACTGCACAGAGGATTTTTCTGCGTAGAGGGTTTTGTTGCGTAAAGGATTTTGTTGCACATAGGGTTTTGTTGCGCAATGGATTATGTTGCACAAAGGATTTTGTTGTGCAGTGGTTGTAGGGCACGTTGCGCAGATGACTGGTTTAGTGGTCAACTTCAAGTTTTTTGTTTGACCAACTGGAGAGGATTTTTGAAAATCCCAGAGAGGCTTTTGTCAAAGAAGAACCAAACAATAAAAACCTCTCTATGATTTACAGAAAAAATCATATTTTGTGAGATTCAAATGAATCTTTACAACCCATTTTTCCATATTTACGCATTTAATGTTTTGGTCATCATATTTGAACGCGGATCACGAGAATATGGAGAGGAATTATAGGAAACTGAGAGAGGTTTTTCCCAAGAACGGGTTCATATACAAAAACCTCTCTCAGTTTTGAAAAAAAATAAATTATTCAGGATATATGATGTCATATTTGAACCCTATTTTCCCAGTCTAGTGCGCAATCTGTTGTGTTTTTCTTGTAGGTTATTGGTGTGCAATAGACTTGATGCGCCACTATGACATAGCTTCTGGAATGCCTCTAGATCAGCAAGGAATGGTAGGAAATAATTCCATATCATCTACAATGAACGCCATAGGTCAAATATCATCAGGATATGGTTTCAAACGTGGATTTATCTATTATTATCTTGTAATTAATGAGCCAACTTTGACTCGTCTTTTTTAGTAGTTAGTTTAGATTTTGTTGCCAAGAGATTTGTAACTATTTCTTAACATAGGAAAGTTGTTAGAATTCGAATTTGGAAGCATGGGAAGATACTTTTTGTATATATTTCATGAAGCTATAAGAGCTAACCGGGGAAAGTGTGTAAGGAAGAGACTATTGAACACTTTTTTGTAATTTCTCTCTAATATTAATGAAATTACTAGATCAAAAGTCCCTGAGATTTGACTCTAGAGATACATGTGATTCCGCTACTTTATGCATGTGATTTTACAGTTTTGTCTTCCAGTCTAAATGGAACTAGGTTATATGATTTGTTCTTTGTGTTAATCTGAATTGTATGTATCAGAATCCATCTGTAGTTGATTCTTTGTTGCATGTAATTTTATTTGTCCTTCTACCATAATCACCTTGGGATTCATCCTTGTTAGATTCCCTAACGGGTTATTTTCTTTCTCTGTAATCTTTTATCTAAAAAAACATCTAATTGGCGTAAAACAATGCTCTCTAGATTGCCTATAATAAGTCACTTTTTAATTTACCAAGTATCTAATGAACCTTCATTGATTTTTGACTTCTCTCTGACTCCATTTCCCAATGAAATTTCTTTCCACATTGCCACCAACACTATAAACCCAAATTTATCTTAGATATCTAGCCTTTGAGCATAAAACCAAATCAATCCTTTCAGTGATTGATTTGAAGAGATAGATCCCCCTCTGGCCTGGAAGGGCTAGCTTCCAGCCTCAAGTTGCTCTGTGGTTACCTATGTGGTTTGCCTCCTCAGCCAAGGAAATTTACAGAGATATAACACTGAGATTAGTGGAAAGAGGGAAACTTTTGTTTTTGCGAGTTGAGTGAAGGAGAGTAACCTTCCAAAACCATTTCTTGATTTGGAAGTCAACTAAATTAGACCCCTCGTGGTATCATGGCCTAGTACGAGGATGGAATGTTGTAGAAAATACAGTGCAACATAGCCTATAGTTGTGTGGAAACACGTTCCCCCTTAGTCTGTTGGATGATTAGAATCATTACTGAACAAGTAAGTATATTTTGCTTGTTATGCTTATTGAGTTCTTATTAATGATAATAAAATGTCTTAGGTTCATGTTAAATATTTTATTAAATGAAATAATGTTGAATTATTGAATAAAATGGAGTAACTAGAATTATATTTCATTGTCAATCATGATAGCCCTAAATGAAAGGATGAAGAAGGGTCTATATAGAAATGTGATACTATAAAATACCCATTCCTTGAATGGAAAGATTGCAAGATACAAAATATTCATTAGATGTTGGGCAGAGTATCCTTTTTGGGGGGAAGAGGTATGGTAAATTGAGGGAAGTGATTAAACCTCGTAGGAGAGGATGCATGATTGTTTAGTACTAGAATGTCTTTTAACCCTTATTTTCCCCTTCTTTTTAATGGAAAACTTGTAGGATGTAATATCTTCATTCAGGCTTCTCGGGGTAGAGTAATCCTAGTCAAGTGTAGAATGGTTTATGAGTCAAAGGAAATAAAGTTAAACTATAGGATATAGTGAGATCCTAGTAGGACTATAGGATTTCTAATTCCTCAATATCACCGTCAACCTTAAAGAAAAATTGATGTATGATACTGGAGGAATGACAATTGTTGATGCGATGGGAGAGGCAGATCTTGATCTTTAGTTGGATATTTGGGTCTAGGGAGATATCCTGTCGGGAGGCAAGGTCATCATAGGGCCTAAGGTGTCAAGTCACAATGATATTTCGATGGAAAAGACTGTAGCGATCGTGAGATGTCAGATGTACAGACAACGAGATTTAGACTATTGGTACTCGAGAGTGAGAGTATAAGTCTATCAGAAGGTAGAAGGTCAGAGGACAGAAAGATGATCTCTTAGAGAGGGTTTCGAAGGAGGAAACTGTGATTGTAAGAGTCCAAGCACACAAAGAATGTAGATCTAACTGACTGTATGGCGATGGACTTACAGTATTTGGATATCTGATGATCCATTTAGAGGAGGAATACTTAGACACATATTAACTGTTGAGTAGCTAAAATACCGCAAGTGAATCATAACTATTAATCGAGACGAACCTATGACCATCAGATCCATTAGAGTAGTCTCATCCGAGAGATATAATCGAGAGTCCTTGTGACCACTTAGAATAAGAAACTTTGAGTTGTTAGTATCCATTGATCCACAAAATCAGAGACTGACGTAACCTCGGTCATAGGTTTGTCGAGGGTCCCACTTGTTCACGTCATGAATGGGTGATAGAGGAGACATTAGCTATCGTACAGTTCGAGGCACTAATTTAATCAGGACCATATATTGCTTCAATCGAGGACAATTGAATTTGTCAGAGTAGGCTTATTGGAGTTAAGATATCAGGATGGAAATCTGGGCTAGGTAACCTAGTTTTCCAATGGGTAAACAACTTGACTCATTGTTGGTAATTGATTTAGTTGCATATATTTAACCCCAATCATATTTTGTAAAATATTGAGACTAGTAAATGGTAAATGACCATATTTAATATTTTTATGAGGAAAATATTTCTATGGTTAGGGGAAAACTAAAACAGATGGAACGACACCCATAAATCAACTATAATCTCATGTATTTTATATAAACAAAATTCTAACAACAGAAGACTAGAAGCTTACTTCGTTCACACGTTCGAAAAATAACATTGTTGATCACACAACCCAAAGATTTACACATGAAACTTCTCTTCAAAAGTATTTGGAAATGATATATAATGTTAGGATATAAATTAGAATAATCCATTAACATACATAAAAATTATGCCCATGGAAAGAAATAAAAATATTTGCAAGATAGTAATTGGGTGAGAAAAGAGTATTTATATTAATGTAATCAACAACAGTACATAGGTGAGAAACTTCTTTAACGAAACATATCAGAATCGAGAAACTAAGTCCCTCCAGTTGGGATTCCACCACTTCAATCCTCCATAAAGTCAAGCTCACATGTAGGAGTCAATAAATTTCTCCATCACAAGATAGGAAGAGTTTGGGGGATGAACACAAGAAGTTCATACTTTTAAGGACAAGGGGATGCATACTCAATTGAGGTGAAGTTTCTCGAGAGTATCGTTGCTCTCAATATGATGATGATTTTTGTATATTCAATGCTTGGATGTGGCTCCATTTATAGCCTCCAAATGGAATTGAAGGGTCGATTGGAAGCGTTTCTAGTATATGGAAGGTCAAGGATCATGGATCTCATGACATGGCATGAAAACCCGATGCATTTTTTTATTTTTTGAGCTCCAAAAATGATGTACGTGGGATGTAATGGAGCAACCCGCGTATGTACGTGAGCTTTCTAACTGGGAGTTCATGTAGATGGACAAAAATGTGTCTTTTTAGGTTTGGAGTGGATCAAAAGGGGAAAATGAAGTTTGGAGAGGGAAATGGAAGGCCATATTCCAAACAAGATGCATGGAGTGTGGAAACATTTTCTATAAAAAATATGCCATAACCATGTTTCATTTGAGCTTGATACATTTTGGGCATATAACTATGACAAATTAAGACTTCTCAATATCAAAGGGAGCATTCTATTTTTGGTCATGTGTATTGTATCTATGATTTTCTTATTGGATGGTTTGTCCAATATTATACACTTGGAACCTTCAAAAATGTCCTTATAACCATGTCCATTCATCTGGCATACACTCATCATATTATGTTTAAGACCAGGTACATAACAAACATCAAGAAAATCCTTCTTTTCATCTTGCTTGGACAATACAAAAACTATACTCTTGCCTAAAAATTTATTTTCATAATCATCTCCTAATTTAATTTGAGATGTGACAAAGCTATCTAAACTAGAAAACAAATCTTTGTTATCTGTCCTACGAATGTTGCAGCCAGTATCTAGCAACCGGAGATCATGGCTATTACTTGCTTCTTCTGTGACTTGGCATGAGAAAAACATTGATTCAAATGTTCCTTCTTCATTGTTGGTGGCATTTTCTTTTCCTCATTCATATATGCTTGCTTATTTTTTCATTCATTTTTCTAGTGACCCAATTTATTGCAATAATAACACTGGATCCTTGATTTCTCAGTCCACCTTGACTGATTGAAATTTCTACCTCTCCCCCTTTGGTTCTGAGAGTTTATTTATGGTTGTTTTGACTGTTCACTCTCTTCTGAATATTATGAAGTTGGCCTCTCTCTTATTTTAGAGCATCCTCTGCCTCGTCTACTTCTTCTTTTATTCCCTTGACCTTTAGCTCTGCTTATGGAGGCCTAATATTGAAATTCATTCTCCAAAAATTTAGTATTTCAATTGAAAATGTTCTCCCGAGTTAACAAAGATCCCATGAGTTCTTCAAATATTAGTGTTGAAAGGTCTTTCGACTCTTCTATGGTGACCATGACCATATTAAACTTATCAATAAGGCCTAGGAGTACCTTTTCAACGACCCGTTGATCTTAAATGTCTTCTCCATGTGTGCACAAATTATTGATGATGCTAGCGACATGGGTCATAAAATTATCCATAGAATCTGAATCCTTCATTAGAAGAGTCTCAAAACTCTTCCCGAGTGTCTGCAACTTTGCATTTTTTTACCTTATCTATGCTTTGATAGGCGGTTTCATGAGTATCCCATGCATGTTTGACATGATCAACTACTGCTTCTTTGGGAAAATATATTCCTCTAACCCTTGCTGGATCAGCCATAGGGCTTTGTTGTCATTTTTCCTGAGTTCTCCAATAATATTTCTTTGTGTATTTGTCATTTGTTGTATATTGACCGGATCTAGTTCTCTGAACCCGTTAACTACTACTTCCCAACAATCTTTAGACCAAGGAAATTTTTCATCTTGGTAGACCATACATCGTAATTCTTGCATGTTAAAATCAATCCTCGTGACAATGTCACACTGCTGCTAGATGCCATGGAACTACTACTGGAAGTCCACTCCCCCATTTTGATTTATATCTCGACTTTATATGCCTTAAAAACCCAACCAAAAAAATTTGTTTTTTTTCGAAAGAGGGTCACACCTTGCCTCATAGGGGATGGGGACCAAACCCAGAATTTTCTGTGCATAAGTCTCAACCTGGTCACGTCCTTTTCACTCTCTTGGTGAAACTTGAAACCTAGTCGCCCCCTATACACTAGTTGGTAGCGATCAACTCCAAAAAGTCCAAATTTTTGAAAATTTTCTTCCACATATTTTTGCACAAGTTCTTCCTTGAACGCTCCTCTTCGTGTTGTGGCTTAACCAAGCTCAAAATTGCTCTCCTATGTTCAAAGAGTCTTAATCCTGATACCATGTTCAAGTTCAAGCAGAGGTAAGCATTTGAAAATAGAGCATATACACACAACAATGGAGTTGTTCATCTCTTCTCCATATTCATATGAAAAACTAAAATGAAAATACATAAAACTAGATATTTCTCTAGACAACTCCATCTTATCACCTACCTAATAAATGTATATCTACCTATCTTATCTAGTGCATTTATGATTCCTATCAACTATCAACTTGGTCAAATAAGTTGGAGGAATTACTCCATTTAACAAATACGAAAGGAGCAAAAAGAGTATAAAACTATCAAATCATATCCAGAAACCGATTGACGAGAGAAGATTTCCAATGCTAACTATGATGACTATGTAAGGGAGATTTTTGCAGTTTGCATAAGCAAACAAATGAGTCGATATAGACATAGACACAATAAGATGCCTTTCAGATTTAATGTTAATGTACACAAGGAAAAAGTACACAAGTTAATGTCCATGCTATCATCGTCACAAAGATATTCAAGTCATTTTATCATAAAGTAGCATCTATCCACATTTCATATAAAAAATAATGCAGAAGTAACAAGAACTTATATATTTCAAGTTATACAAAGAACGTTATAAAATTCATTTAATCCATAGGTAGAGTAAAACCACAACTAGGATTAATTTAATTGTTCTAGAGCCAAGGTTCACTTACTATCCTACATAGGATTTGAAATAATCATGAAATTTATCTCCATAGATGGTTTTAGGGGGTAAATTTGTCCAATGGGTTAATTTTTCATGGTTATCCCAAAAAAGATTCTTAGCCCAAATTCCATAGCATAAAATTATTTTACCTTAAAAATAGCCAAAATATTATAGAAACTATATAAGATAAATTTGAATATTTTTTCAAAACTATGATCAAAGATTTTTCATTTTTCATATTAAGAATTTGTAAGATTAGCTCAAGTTTATATATTTTAATATAAATTTTCATCTTTAAAATCATCCCTGTTTATCTCATACCCAAAAATACAAAATACTACACATCATGTATTTGACCAAACCATGATTATAGACTATGCATAAATATTTGAATAAAATTTTAATTCCGAAACCAGGATAATTAGTTCTACTTGAGTGGAGATATAGATCTATACAAAAAAGAATTATGCAGTAAATTACAATGAACATATTGAGGCATCTCTTCGTGTTGCACCATCTACATCCTCCAAATATGAAACCACTGCAATCCTTTCAGGGAGTTCATGACCAACGATTCACACACATAAGTTAGGAGTTACAACAAAGTACAAACAAATAATTATAATTGTATGAGAAATGTTATTTAAATCCAAGACGAGTGTCAAGAAAACCTTGAAATTAAAGTTTGAGGAGTTACATGTCAATTTGTCCATTGGAAGGTTGAAGGAATTAGGAGTTAGGAGGACAACGAGTAAGACCCTCTTTCTTTTGCAAATGCTTTGTAGTGCCATGTTCTTTGTATTTGCTCTTTTGAATAGTGTCATGTTCTTTGTATTTGCTCTTTTGAATGGGTCCCTTGATGTTGGCTCTCCCTTTTGGGTCTGTATGATACCTCCAAATTCTAATAATGGTTTATCCTAGCATTTCAACAGGTCTAGAAGGGTGGAGTGTTTGCATTTCTTTTTCATTTGTTTTTTATTTGTTTGTGTAATTCACTTTTTTTTTTTCCAAAAACTTTAGGTTTTAAGTTGGTTTAGATTGCATTAAAACTCATTTATAAATATAAATATAGAAGATAATTTTTTTCTCAATTAAATAGTAATTATTTTTAAAAATGGATTTTGTCTACAAATTAACTTATTCCTTCCTGGCCACTTATCGCTCCACAAAGTAGGTTGCAGTTACTGCATGACAAAAAAATTTGCAACAGCATTATGGCTCATAGCAGTCATCTAACAAAAATCCGTCATGTTGATACAAAAGACCAAAACGAAAATCTAACTTACTTTTTCAAAAGTCAAAAGTTTTGAATTGCTTTAGAATGCAATAAAAACCAACTTTTCACTAAAAAAAAATTATTCCAAATTTTCATGGGAAAAAAAAATTCAGTTTTATCCATGAAAATTTCGTCGGAGCTTGTCACAGGACGATAAGAAGTTTCAACGACAATGTGGCAGTCGTCCCGTTCCGGCCAACACAAAAACATGAACTTATTTTTTTGGCAGAGTATCGTGACCCAACACAATCACATTGAAATAAGGATCTGCTCATTGTTTGTTTCATCTAATAATTGTGGAGGACCGTGCTTTTCAATATGATAATAACTCATTGAGAATCTCATTTTGTTTTGTAAAAAATGTATTTACTATTTTCTCTCATAATCCACTCCACCAGAACGTTTAATACTATCTTTGTCTATTTAGATCACTTTGTCCTTTTAGATAATTTATTTGAAAACATATTAAAACCCATAAATGCTAGGTTATTTTATTTTATTTTTTTCCTCCTATTTCTATGAATTTAAAAAAATATAAAATTAAAACTTATGCCCGGCTGAGCCGAGTTTTGCCACCCAGGCTCCAAAGAACAATCACATATCAAAGTGTGTAGGAATATCTGCACAGAAGAGTATAAAGTTATTGGGTGCACTGTACAATTTTCCACTCTCTAATTTCATCTTTATGACATGGACAAACTATCAGTTTGAAGCGGTGAAAGATTTAAATAGAAATTTAAAATTACCAACATGGTTTTATCCACTGTTTCAAGCATATTGTTTCAACAAGAAAGAATAAGTGCTTTGGAGCCTTAGGCGGTAAGCCTAGTTAACGCTTGGCAATGGCAATGGTTCTAGTATTTTGTGAAAGCAGTTGTTAATGTTTTAACTAGTGTTGTATATAAGTATTTAACTGTTTGTCATAGTAATTTTGTCATAGTAATTGAGAATTACGATGACATGTAAATTATGGTAAGTTTGGGTGGAATTGAAGATTAATTTTTTAATCAAAACTTCATTATTAAAGGAGTTAATTTTTTTATCAATATTTCATGGTTAAAGAAAAAAAATTTAAACATGAAGTTTTTTAAACATAAAATAAAAATATCCAAAACATCAAAAAAAAATATGTTTAACAGATAAAGATGAATCCCAATTCCAACCCTCCTCCCCTTCATTTTACAGTTGAACATTTTAACTGCACTTCCATTTTATATGATGAACTCTTTATTGGTTGAAGCATTTCTATTGGATAAAAACTTCCAGGTGATTCGCTGATTTAAGAACTGTAAAGTGCAAGTTGAAGAAACTCATAAAAGCTCTAATGTATCTTTAAGAGCTTTAAAGTGCAAGTTGAAGAAACTCGTAAAATCTCTATTGTAAGTAGAAATTTCGATTTTAAATGGAAATTTTAACAACTCTTCTCTTGTCTATGGAAAAATTCCATAAAAATGTTTTATATGAGAAGATATTACATCTGTCCATTTTTTTATTCAATCCGTTACTTTCATTTATTTCATATAATATGTTTTCCAAAAAAAAGTGTGACAGTTTATACAAATAAAGAGGCGTCAAAATCACAGTTTCTAGTTTTAGCTGAATTTCATTTTATAACTTTTGCATTTAAATCAAAGTGTCAAATACGTTCTGAAAATGAAAATGCTTTTTGTCAAATTCTTGACTTGAGTGTGAGGAGTTAAATTTATTGGGTGGGTAATTTATATACAATATACAGTAAGTTGATGATTGGAAATTCATATGCACTATCATCTTTGTTGGATGGTGAATAGTGTGCTATCCAAAGAACAGAAGAAGATGGTGCACACTCAATTAATCACTTATGTATGGTGCATGATATATGCCATTTATCTTATGCACCATGTAGTAAGTCATTGATTGGAAATGTCTCTTTTATATCTTATCCATTAGATAATCAATAATGCAGTATCTAATGGATAGAACAAGATACCACACACCCAATTATTGGCCCACTACATAGTGCATAATGTATGTCATTTATCATGGAAATCATATGCACCATGCACTAAGTCAATGATTGGCAATGTTTCTTTTCTATCCTTGTCCTTTAGATGGTTAATAGTGTGGTATTCAACGGACCGAAGAGGATGGTACACACCCAATTATTGGCTCACTACATAGTGCATAATATATCATTGTCATTTATCATGGTAATTCATGTTAACCATGTAGTAAGTCAATGATTGGTAATGTGTCTTTTCAATCGTGCCCATTTGATGTTGAATATTGCACTATCTAATGAACATAAGATGATGGTAGACACCCAATTATTGTCTCATTGAGTGGTGCATAATTTATGTCATTTATTATGGTAATTCATGTGCACCATGGAACAAGTCAATGATTAACAACATGTCTTTTCTATCTTGTCCATTGGATGGTGAAATGTGTGGTATCCAATATATAGAGGAAGATGGTTGTGGTAGGTTAAATGAACCCTGAAGGAGTTACCTCCCTTAGGATCTTCCTAGACCTAAGACATAATAGAGATGCAAGTGGTAGATTTTCCTAGATCTAAATTATACACGAAAAGAATCTACAAGTTGATAGAACATAAGGCTTACCCAATGATCCGACGATTATCCCTGCATGATCCTTAGCTGTTAGATTTCTCGAAGATGCCCTTCGCTTACCAACATGGATCTACACACATAGAGACACAAATAAACATTTCACAAGATCAAACGAATCATGTATAAATAGATAATAGATTTAGTGACACAACATAAGAATATCAATTCCCTACAAAGATCATAACAGTTTCATAAAATCAAAGTAAGGAGGAAAATATTGTATATACTCTATTAATTTTCAAATAGTTTACAACTTACAATCAAGCGAGTTGATGCAATCCTTTCCCAAGTTCCTTGCCAAAGCTCTGTAATCAAACTGCCAAAATAAGTTTACTTTCTCCTTTCTCTCCCTTTTTCCCCATGAGAGACCCTCAATATATAGGATAATAGAGATAAGATCAAAGGATAATCTAGATATGATCTAGATTCCCAAGATAACAAAATTCTCGAGGTCAAACCATAAAAAATCTAGGTTTAATCTCATCTCATGGAAACTAATCCTAAATAGGGAGTAACAGACCCGGTCGTGCCCTGCATGTTTGCAGGGAGCGACCGATCAACAATTTTTGGCCAGGGGGTGTAAGGGGACAACCGACGACCAGACAAAAGGGGACTGTAAAATCAAGGGAAAAGTGGTATAATTCAATGCTTTAGACTGCTAACCTCTAGATGATTCCCATGAGCTGATCAGGTGGAAATAATTGTGCAATAGATTCCCCCTAAAGTGTGAGGTTAGAAGAGTTGTATGATGGCTGGAATACTTTACAAACAAAATCACATATCTTTGAGCAAAGGAACTTGGAAAGAAACCATCATTAGTCCGACATAATAATAACATCCACGAGGTGGGCATACCCATGCTAACTAACAAAAACTAAGCATAGCCTCTAAAAATAGTACACTGTGAATCCATGCATGACATAGATATCTAGATCATGGCCATGAAAAAAATACAATGTGGATCCATGTCATAAGTGAAAACATAGCCTTGACCAAGTACAAATGTGGATCTATGTCACAACATACAAATCAGTGAGATGACTCGATGCTTGAGTGATCTCTAAAGTACTCATGAATAAATCCATCGCAACTTGGGAGGGAACACCATGAATTAATGTGATGGTCCCAATCCAAGGTCTTCATCCCAAATCCCAATGGTATGAATCTACAACATGGGAATAAATGAGTTGAGGTCAAGCATGGTAGAAACTGTATGCTTACCGATCATTGATGTATACTATTAACATACACGAGGGAACTCACCGATGATGATAATGGACCCAAAGATAACTAGTACAATATAGTAGGTGTGAATAAATGCATTGAAGTCGAACACTCGTAGATTCATTCAACATGAGTCAATGATGTAAACCCACTATTGAAAAGCAAGGGAATCTTCCACTGATGTCTGCAAATCCTAGGGTACTAATTGGTTTCTAGATTTCAATCCTAGATAATGATATGGAGTCTACAGGATGAAATATGTCGAAGTAGGGCCTTGATGTATCCCCCATCAATCGACACAAAACATATAAAGATAGATGGTGTGAAGATTGTAATAGTAGATCACAACCAACATAGGGATGGCTAGGATGAATGCACTAAAGAACTGAAAATGGCCGACATGGGCTAACTTCCCTTGAACAAATCAATAGAAAAAATGACTTGACTTGGCAACATTGACTCAATAAGGACTAAACATGCGCCATGGATGATTGGAAGAGTAACCAGTCGGTGGAGTTCAAGGACTCATGGATATGGAAATGACTGAAAGACAATGGCTAACCCAACTGTTGTACATGGATGCAAAATAGGTGCATTTTTCAAGGGAAACTCGATAGATGACTGCCATTTGTGAAGATGACTAGATATAAACCCCCCGTCTACTATTCTTTGTTCTTTCATGTTTGAAACGAGCATGAAATAAAATAAAAGTGTGCTCAATATGCTCACCCATGGATTTAATTCTCAATCCCGAGGTGAAGAATGGTGCTCAATGACCTTTTCAATATTTAAGGAGTCTAGAAAGATCCAAAAGAAAAATCCATGTACAATCTCGTGGATTTAATGAGCCCAAGAAAGTAAATGCTCATTTTTCATTTCATGTTGACAGAGTTTGAAAAGCCGAAGAAGACTCCAAGGGTGTGTTTTTCATAAATTTAGTCTCCCAAGCCTGAAAAGGGATAAAACAATACAAGGGAAAACTCTTCTAGCTAAGGTTGACTAGATTATTCATTTTTTGTAATTAGTCCATACAGTCCAAAACATGGGTAAAATTATACCGAATAGATGTACTTTCAAATCCAATTAACGAGTGTGAAAGGAAAGAATCTCACTCAAAAATATTTTTATGTTTAGGGAGTCTAAAAAAATCTTAAAGGAGACTCTATGGTGTACCTTTGTCATGGTTGGTTACCGAGCGGGAAAAATAGGTAATAGTAAGTTTGGCTAGATAGAACAAGTGGTATGTGATGAAGTTCTAGGCACATGGAACGTGACTGAAGAAATTGACTGCAACAAGACATGGCAAATGATGACCACTTATAACAACAGTTCTCAACCAGGGGTGTTGAAAATGGAAGAGAGCAGGTGGCTAGCGGTCCAGCATGGCTATGATGAAATAAGAAATGGAATCAAATGGTTTATCAATAATGATCAACAATCCAAAAGTGACAATAAAATGTGACCATTTAAACAAAACAAAATTAGTGGGAACTTAAGGTATAGTATTGGAAATATCGACGGTAAATAATGCAAAAAAAGAAATACAGGGAAAAAAATCTCCCTATATGTCAGCTTAGAGACATGTAACTCAATTTCAATGGATTTTCCCATCTTAAAAACATCCATAGAATCATATCAACACACGTAAACTAAATTCCAAGGTCAACACGCATAGTGAAATACTAAAAATCATTTTTTTTTTGGATTTTTTCGATATGATGTACACAAAAAAAAAAGCACTCACACCACACACCTATGTACAAGAAACTATGCATCTTTGATGGTTTAGACAAAAGGAGATCCCATTTTTAGGCTCAATCCAAGTATCTTTTTCATAATCAATGAACTCATGAGCCATTATTAGCATCATATGGATCACCATGTCAGGGTCATGCCACATAGGAACAAATATCTACAGTCTAAGGTACTCATCATATGTGGTTTTGTGAGCTATGGAAGCTCCTTGCTGGGATCCATCAATACATGAGGGAAGTAAAAAAAAAAATGTTCAAGGAGAGGGATAAAAGAGAATTTAGTGGCAATTTCTGAAAAGAATGACCAAGGTGAAAAAGGGTCGAGTCTAGGAGGTTGAGTGGATGTCTCAGCCAATGCCCCCAATTTTGAAGCAAGATTCATTGTGTTAAATTTTATCAGTTACAAAAAAGGGGCTTTCCAACATGACAAAGACATTTAATGCAAGTGGCCGCTACTTTGTTGATCATTGTACGAAATATATTCTTCTTCAAATAACCAAATGTGATTTGCAATGCCATTTGGTGAGAGAGACGTGACTCACTCTATTCTGTGTCAAAGGAAATGATATTGGACTCCGAAGGTTCGATTCCCCCACGGATGATAGCAAGGATTTCCGATGTGAATGAAAACTATGCAATAATTCAAGTGTTGACATGGAACATGGTGTTTGGGAAATATCTTCCACTATGTTGTAGTGTTGGGTTGCTCAAGCATTCAGATTATGGGTGGTTTGTAGAAGTACATGTTTTGGACGGAGAATGCAAGTTCATAAGCCCATTTCTCTAACGCAAGAGGTCCATTAGGTGGTATAGTAGATACAGGGTCCTTTGATGACCACTTATAACAACAGTTCTCAACCAGGGGTGTTGAAAATGGAAGCGAGTAGGTGGCTAGCGGTCCAACATGGCTATGATGCAATAAGAAATGGAATCAAATGGTTTAGCAGTAATGAGTGACAATCCAAAAGTGACAATAAAATGTGACCATTTGAACAAAAAAAAAATAGTGGGAACTTAAGGTATAGTATTGGAAATATGGACGGTTAATAATGCAAAAAGAGAAATCCAGGGAAAAACCTCTCCCTATATGTCATCTTAGACACACGTACCTCAAGTTAAATGTATGTCCCCATATTAAAAACATCCCTAGAATCATATCAACACACGCAAACTAAATTCCAAGGTCAACACGCATAATGAAATACTAAAAATAATTTTTTTGGGGGATTTTTTTCGATATGATGTACACAAAAAAAGGCACTCACACCACACACCTATGTACAAGAAAATATGCATCTTTGATGGTTTATACAAAGGAGATCCCATTTTTAGGCTCAAGCCAAGTATCTTTTTCATAATCAAGGAACTCATGAGCCATTATTGGCATCATATGGATCACCATGTCAGGGCCATGCCACATAGGAAAAAATCTCTACCGTCTAAGGTACTCATCATAAGTGGTTTTGTGAGCTATGGAAGCTCCTTGCTGGGATCCATCAATAGATGAGGTAAGTACAAAAAAAAAATGCTAGATGAGAGGGATAAAAGAGAATTTAGAGTTAATTTCTAAAAAAGATGACCAAGGTGAAAAAGTGTCGAGGCTAGGAGGTTGACTAGATGTCTCAGCCAATGCCCCCAGTTTTGAAGCAAGATTCATTGTGTTAAATTTTATCGGTTACAAAAAAGGGGCTTTCCAACATGACAAAGACATAATGCAAGTGGCCACTACTTCATCGATCATCGTACGAAATATTTTTCTTCAGATAAACAACTGGGATTTGCAATGCCATTTGGTGAGAGAGACGTGACTCACTCTGTTTTGTGTCAAAGGAAATGATATTGGACTCCAAAGGTTCGATTCCCCCACGGATGATAGCAAGTATTTTCGATGTGAATGAAAACTCTGCAATAATTCAAGTGCTGACATGGAACAAGGTGTTTGGGCAAGATCTTCCACTATGTTGTAGTGTTGGGTTGCTCGAGCATTCAGATTATGGGTGGCTTGTAAAAGTACATGTTTTAGAGGGTGAATGCAGGTTCATAAGCCCATTTTTTTAACGCAAGAGGTCCATTAGGTGTTATAGTCTATATAGGGTCCTTTGATGAAGCTTCCCCTTCCTGGGATTCATAGTTCTTCGCTCAGGTGGATAGTGCCACCGTAGACTTAACCATCATAATATTTTCATATGAAGACTCTACATTTCCCTCGGGTGGGGGTGTAGGAACTTGTGTGATCATTTTTTGCTACTGGGGGAAAGGATTGGTTAATACTGTTAGTCGAGAAGGAGATACCCCTCACTCGAGGTATTGATGAACCTCAACAAGGTGAGGGAATTCTTTGGTTAAGTTGTCCTCCTTACATACTATGCAAGGATATTTCGCCTTTCTTTTTCCCCTAGCATTGAGGTCTTGGGTGTTTTTACTCTCTTGCTAGTTAGAAGAGTTTTTGGATTTACCTTTTTTTTATTCTTTCCTCTGGATTTCTAGGATGAAAGGGATTGGGTCGCATTCACTTTGGAGGCTTTTGCAAGAGAGGGAGGATACTTGGTATTGGTACCAGTTTGTGATTGTGTCACAGATTGTTGTTTTACGGAGCCTACTCTGCCATCGTCATGGACTCCCAAAGCTGGTTTGGATGGATCATTCGACGACCAAGGAGCATGAGGGATCATATCATATAGTGTTCCCGACTGGGAATATACCAGGTATAAATATTGGGCACAACTAATCGCTTTCTCCTTAGTAACAGTGACTCCCATGGAGATGTATCATGGGCAGGAGGAGTGACTTTGTGAACCGATCTGCCAAGAATTGGTTTTCAAAATAGTGACTTTAATCAACCTTCATTGTCGCCTCCATTCATGGATATTATCAGAAATATGGGTAGAGGTGGATTGTCGAAGAGAGGTTAAAATCTCAGTACCAGTCTCATACCAAATGGGAAGTTGGAAGTGATTCAGAAAAGCGATGGAAAGAGAATTAAAGTAAAAAAAGGAGTTATGCAATAGCTCAATATACCAATTATTTGACGGAACTGTGAATGTTGTCCTGAAAAGTCTCAACCGAATGGAATCATCCATCAAAGAGTTAGAAGAACACCATAGATGGAAGTTCATTACATGGTTGTTAGTATCTTCCAGGTTTTTCATCGAATTTTGGGATGTCGGACGGGAGTTTGCTAGAGATAGGGGGCCAGAACGGGGCATGTTCTATGTGATCATTTTTTAGACGTGACAAATATGGTAGATCTAAAGTAGTCAATAAAGAAAGTTACTAGTTTGGTTGTGAATATTGGTAATACAGATGCGGCATCAGAGTACCAATAGGACCATATGTAGGTTGGGATAACATGTTAAATCCTGATGGTCCACCCATATATGATTGAGTGGCTTGCGGAGTGGGGAACATGGGGTTCATTGATTGAGTGGGAAAATATCCATTCGAAGGGATTCCCACCATATTTTGTTTACCCCATGGATTATTTGGCACTCCCATATACGATATACCATTATAAATACCTATAATGTGTTCGAGAACATTCTTCCCCCAGGGATGAGGTAGGTTTCTAGTGTGGGATTCTCCCCAAACTGGTTATTGACCCCAAACATATGGTTTCCCCCCAGCTAGTTTTTGGCTCCAAATAGATGGTTTCCCCCCACCTGGTTTTTAGTTCCAAGTAGGTTGTTTTCCTATAGATGAAGGTTTCCCCCGGGGTTGTTGTTGTCCCTAGATTCAATATTTTCCCACAATCGAAAGTTTCCCTCCAAATGAAACTTAACTTGCAACTGAAGGTTTCCCTCTAGCAGGGTACTGGACTATAAACAAAGGTGTTCCTACAACTGTAACGTGGCCCCTAGGTGTATGTGGGATTATTTTTGGAATTGTCATTGGGTTAACACCTTGATTGGGTGGAGAAAAACCAAAGCTACTTGTAACATGAGCTAAGGTAGAAGAATTGTTGGCCACTAGATTAGATGGATTCCATAATGAACGACCAAGTGATGCGCTATTTTTATGCAAGTGTCCAGCTAGAGATGCAGGAAGACAATTTGTACTCAAAGGTTGTTAAATCATAGTAACAGGGGTCAACGATGTTTCCCACAAATAAGAAGTGCAAGATGTGGTAATGTGTGCCAGTGCGGCTATCTCAGGATCAAGTGGGGGTATCACTATTTCATATGTATGGTTAGATGTTGATGCATGCATGCCATAAGGTCACCTACTATACATACCGGGTGGCAAGCAGTAAGAAGAAAAATTATCAATATACCTTGTTGAAGGAAACTCAACAAGTAGTGGGTTATAAGGACCAATAAAAGGAGGATTTACAAGAGGGATAGAGCCTTCCTCTATTGTTTCAACCACTCTTTCAGGTTGGTCAATTGGGGGATCCACTACTACATATTGAAAAATTTGCGACGACCACTTGCGATGAAAGTACTCTTTCGTTGCAACATGCAAGAGAAAAAGTTTAATTTTTCTAAATCCACCCCGTATTCGTCGCTATCTTGATGCATGTACTTTAACTAAATTAATATGGTCAATTTTCTTCGCAAGAGAGACACATCTAGTTTGTTTAAATTAATATGGTCAGCGTTCGTCACAAGAGAGACAACTGACCTAACATTAAAATTGACCATTAAAAATGACAAATAAATAGGTAAAAAAAAATAAATATTTTTCAGGTCACGGTCATCGCAATTACGACGATCGTGACCTAAAATTGGACTATAAATATTTGACGATTTAAAGATGTTGCGACAATCTTGCTATAACAACGACGGTTCCGAAAGGGTATTTTTGTGCGGAAGAATGTCATAGAATGTTGTTAAAGATGGGGAAAAAAGTAAAGTGGGTTAAAAGGGTGATGGTAGATGTTATTTCCCTTGTAAAAAAATGTTGCCTCAAACCTCCCGTAAGAATTTTAATAGAAACAACTACAAAACATTGTAGGAAATATGGGCACATTGATGGCGGATCGAATGAATATCATCC
>SNQJ01S0088240.1:64514-79556 GCA_010110895.2 Picea sitchensis
TAATAAAACATTAACCTAATCACTAATGAACTAAATTAATTATTAATTAATCAATTAATTAATTAATTAATTTTTAACAAGATTTAACCTAGCTTATTTATCTAATTATACTAACTTTATCAACCTTTTTACTAATTACTAACATTATTATTATTATTTATTTAATTTTTTTAAATAAAAAGTATATCCTATTATATTATAGCTTCAGAAAAAAGTGTTCATGACACATAGACGCCAGTTGTCCTGCCTGTGTAGGAAACCAGGACAACTGGCTTTCCCACCGTAGCATGCAAAAAATGCAGAGAATGTTGCACCACCCTGCCCGTAGGAAACTAGGGAGTGTATTCATGAGTAACAACATTCTAGTGAGGTCGATTCTATTGCTATCCAAGCTATCGACTAGAGAGCTATAGTCCTGGTGAACTAGTACAGAAGACAAATAGAAAAACATGCAGAAAGAAATACCTATTAACCAGCGTTCCCATGAGTGTCCTTCGCTTCTCCTTTGCTGGCTGGAATGGCATACGGCTGTGCACAAGTTGGGCATTGGCTCTTAGGAGTGGCGCTAGAGTGGGCCGCATAGAGCATGTCCAGGCGTTGGCTGACGTGGACTGCTCTAAAAATCTGATTATCGACCAGACTTCTCACTTCGAAAATTAACTGCAGATGCTCCGGGTGCAGGAGAGGTGGCGAGGGCGGCGTCTGTGGCTTGTCCTCAGTTTCCATTCATCCCAGGGGTTCCGTGTTTTCCTGCATTTCTTGGGTGTCTACCTGTGGCTCCTCCTCGATTATACAGGGCGCTGCGTCAGGGTCCGTGGTGATTTTTGCGCAGGGCAGTGCCTCTGAGTGGACAAAACAAGTCAGGGGGTCCCAATTGTCTGGAACCGTGAACATTTTTCTTTCTGAGAAATTTGGTGGGAGCTTGATGCTCAAATCTTCTTCCACAATGGTTCCAGGGGGTGAGCTTGCAGCTGTAATCGCCCAACGACGCCTCTGCTTGGCTAGGGTCACAGCTCGCTTGAAGTTCCAGTGTCTCTTCCTTATGGAGTCGGCTGCATACCAGCCGGCTCCTCGGCAGGGCCTCCCTCTCACCCTCAGCATGGCAAGAGAAAAATTTAGTGCCAATACTCTGATAACTCTGTTGCAGGCTCGTTGTTCGGGAGGCTTCGAGGGCACATTAGAACTCCCGGTAAGGCAGGTGGGGGAATAAATCGCGATGATAACCATTAAATCCATGAGTTTAATGCTCTGGCTAACCGGACTGTAATCGCTCGTGCAAGGCCTCATCGACGGATGGAGGCTGGCAGAGAAGGTGCACCTCATAAATCAAAGAATGTGTGGTGAGGGCCAATATAAAGGGCCCTCCCCCACCTCATTTCCACGTTCCTCGTCCTCGACGCGTGTCACCCCATCCGGGGAATTACTAACATTATTAATTAATCTAATCATTTATTGTTCTTTTTAGCCTAAGTTTGTTTATGCATGGATGAGCAGCGGGCGAGAGGTAGTCAACGGGACAAAAGGACAAGGGAGTGAGGGCGCAACGTGGATGACAGATGCAGTAGGGAGATGGAGGTTCGGGTGAAACAGATGGAGGGGAAAAATGGATCAACCGAGCCATACTTCGTCATCACGAGAGAAACACCAAATCAGCAATCGAAGAATCGAGTTACCTATAATTATAGGACCTTAACAGTGATGATGACAGGTTAAGCCAGAAATTTGCAAAAGATATGTAGAATGAATTTGAAATGTCGTTATTTGGAGAACTATCCTTCTTTTTAGGACTTCAGATACATCAAAGAAACCAAGGAATCTTTATTTCTCAAACCAAGTATATCAGAGAAATGCTAAAGAGGTTTAGAATTGAAGATTGCAAACCAGTTATCACTCCCATGCAAACCAATTGCAAGTTGAGAAAAGATGATGATACGAATTTTATAGATCAGAGGCAATATAGGTCAATGATTGAAAACCTACTATATGTGACAACATTGAGACCAGATGTAATGCAGGCAGTTGGACAGGTTGCACGATTTCAAGCAGCACCAAAGGAGTCACATGTGTTAGCAGTGTAGAGGATTTTTAGATATCTCCAAGGAACATAAGAGTTTGGATTATGGTATCCAAAAGGAAAGGATCTATCACTTATTGCCTACACATATGCAGATTGGGCAGGTTGTACTGATGACCGATGAAACACCAGTGGAGCAACGTTCTATTTGGGTGAGTTTTTAGTATCATGGCTAAGAAAGAAACAATCATCAATATCTTTATCTACAACCAAGGCAGATTATATTGCAGCAACATCTTGTTGTACACAGGTTCTTTGGATGAAGCAAACTCTGACAGATATACAGGTTGAGTATGATAAGCCCATTCCAATCTATTGTGATAATACAATCACCATCAGTATCTTGAAGAACCCGGTGATTCACTCCAAGACGAAGCACATTCCAATAAAGTATCACTTTCTACAGGAGCAGGTTGCAAAAAAGAACATCAGAGTTGAGTATGTGGGCAAAAAAGAACAAGTGGCATACATCTTCACAAAACCACTTCCACGACAATCCTTTGAATATATTTTCCAAAGACTTGGAGTTATTTCTATTCCAAAATGAATTATTTTTTAATGATTATCTTATATGTCTTAGATTTACACGAGGAAGCACCATAAGAGGACAGTTCAGTCAGGGGGAGAAACCCCAGATGGAAACATAACTTTGCCATTGATGATAAAGGGGGATAGATTTATTAGATGCAGAGGACATAGGAAGAGGACAGAGGCATGTTTCTAGGGGGAGCATGAGTGATATGAATTCAATATTGCATCAGAGTGTTTCCATCAATGCCAAAGGGGGAGATTGTTGATTAAGGTTGGTTGTCATTGATGTCAACCTTTGAAGAAAGCCCCATAGAAGAAAGTTTGGGTAATGGACCCAAGATTGTTTGATGTAAATATGAATCCTTATTGTCTTTTCATGATTGATAATAAGTAGAAATGGATGAACTCAAAAGTGGTTCCCTTATGGTGAAATCCCTCAGGGTAAGACACTTTGTGGATTGAGTTATCCTAGAAGTATGGTTAGAGAACCCATGCTTATTTTTGGAATAATGAGATGAAATCTAGTGAATTTTTTAGTGAAACTATCCTATATGGATATTTCTTGTCATTCCATTTCCGGTGGTATGTGGAACGTCACATAAATCCTCACGGTTAGAGAGTTATGGCCATGAGAAATTGGAGAACCCAGGTTTGGGTAATGGGCCCAAGTTTGTTTGATGGATAATGGTATGAGTTTTGATATGTTTTTAGGTAATAATATTCTATATGGATATTACATGTCATTCCATTTCTGGTAGTATGTGGAACGTCGCATAAATCCTCACAGTTTGAGAGTTATGGCCTTACGAAGTTGGAGGACCCTTATATGTCATCTAGAAGCCCCAAAAGGTCAAAGTAGTCAAAGTGGTTTAAGATATTTTATAAGGTAAATAATAAAATGAAGTGATGAGTATACTATAATTCAAATTGAATACAAAATGAATTAATACAATAATAAATTTAATGGATAAATTAGAAGTGGGTTAACCCTAAAATAAGGAAAGTGGGCAAAGTGACCTAGAAGATGTTTTTAAGGAAGATACTTGGAGAGTATAAATAAGAGGCAAGGATCTCTCATTTAAGACACACTTGAGAATAATGAATACCTATAGGTGTTTGAGGTAACCAAAGGATATCTAAGCCAAATTTCTGAGGAAATTGAAGAAAAGAAGACCGGAATTCAAGGAAGGATAAATTCTTTTCATGATGCTTTCTAAGGTATGTTTTTTTTCAGGCCATCTCACCATTTTCGCAATAAATTTTTTTATAGAATGACTCAGACAGTGAAATTTATATTCCACTAAGGAAACATATCCAATTATCTGTGGTAAAAAATTCATCTTGTGGGTCATTGTATTTTTGGCGTTACACTCCGTGGAAAATAGAGTTTGTGGCTAGTCATGAAACTAGTCAAAAACAGGTGTTTTGGGTAAAAACGTCATAACTTCTTCATAACAGATACAAATTAAGTAAGAACATGTTTTTTGGTTATACTATAGTATTTAGTATTCTTTTTAATAGTTGCAGATCAATTCAACAAATAGTCCGTGTGGGTCACTCTCTACAAGTTCGCTCTCTAGAATAAGCCAAAATTCAGCAAGGTGTGCCATTTTTTCCATAACTCCTTTTCTGAGAGGTTCCAAGTAGTGACACCTGGAGGAATTTCATAAAACACAATGAATAACATTGTGTATCAGTTTCATATCTTTATTTTTTACAGGTGCAAAGTTATGATTATTTCAAGTTAGTGTTGTTGACTAATCCAAAACTAGTCTTGTGAGACTAAAGAAACGTTTGATGAAATTGCTAGTCTCTTGTTGTTAAAGTTAAGGAAGGTTTGTAGGTATGTGATCATATAAAATAAGTCTATTACAGAGTTACAAATAATATTTGGATTATGAAATTGATGAGGGCTTTTGGTTGAGGTACAAGTTGGGTACATGGTTGAGACAAGTAGTTGATGAGTTGGCACATACATGAGATGCATAGTTGATGATGTTGGTACATATTCATGAGTCATAGTTGATGAGTACCTGACACATGATTGGTACATACTTGGTACATAGTTTGTTGCACTTGTTTATGGTGCAGGTTGATTACAGATTGTTTGGTATAGGTTGGTACATGGTTGATGCACTTGTTTATGGTACATGTTGATTACAGGTTGAGGTATAGGTTGATGCATGGTTGATGCATGGTTCAAGTTTATTGGTACATGTTTACAAAGATATATATCAAAGCGATAGTGTGACATTGGTACCATCATTCTACTTCTACTTCAGGGCGGTTGGACGGGGCAAGGACATGTGCTTGTAGCCACATTTCGGTTTTAGCCAGAGAACATAGGGGGTTGTAGCCTCCTTCTGGTTGTAGCCAAAGAATTGGGGAGTTGGAGCTTCCCTCGGGTTGTAGCTTGAGAAACTAGGGGGTTGGAGCCTCCTTCCAGTTGGAGCTGAAAAACAAAGGAAGTTGGTGCTTCCAAGGAATGTAATTCTTCAAGACATATAAGATAAAGCATTCAGTGGTTTTCTACCGATTTGGGTTTCCATGTAAAACACTGATGTACTATGTATGTGTGTGATTGTTCATTTTTTATTGCTCATTATTGGATAATAATTATACATTGATATAACACTTGGATTATTTGGAGAAAAAGGATTATAATTATGCTATTATTGATTCACCCCCCCTCTTAGTAATCCAACAATATTCCCATAATTCTATGTTTGCAGCGATTGTTCAGGTGTGAAAGCATAGCACAATTTAGGGATTAGCATGCATGTAATAGAAGTGGAGATGGTGTTCTTCGAATTCCTGTCGATGGTTCTGCATTTAGGGAAATTGAGGGAAAATGGGTAGATTTCAAAGATGAACCTCGTGATGTTAGGATTTCATTGGCAACTGACGGTGTTAATCCATTCGGAGATCTTAGGTCTATTTACTCAGTGAGGCCTTATTTTTTTATCAACAATAACATTCCTCCTTGGATGTCAATAAAGAGGGAGCACATAATGTTGACAATGATTGTTCTAGGTATTTGCTTACATTAATTTTTTGAATTTAACATTTTCATTTGTTTCAATTTTTGCATAATATATTTTGTTTATTTATTTAATTATATATATTAGATGATATCATTCCTATAGTAATTATGTGTAATTTCAAACAATTAGGTAAGTACTAGGTGTTACAAGGGAGAAACTCTCTATGGCCATGGGTAAACCACAACAGACAGGTATGACTGCAGAAATCAACTCAATTCCAACATGTGTTATATAAACTAATGTGTAATACGAGGAAGAAGCCTACCTTGATCCAATCGTTTGATGTCATTCCACCGTTGAGCACTTTGATCCAAAGCTTTACACCTGGAAGAAGTTCTCAAAAAACAAGCGATGCAAGTATATAGTGACAATATATAAAATGAGTTAGCACATCAGATAGCACAATCCATTAATAAACATTACTAACATGCCCATGCATAATAATCATATATTTGCAAGATATCGATAGGACAGGAAAGGAGTATTTCTATTAATAATTGATCAACAGAAGTATCAACATTACAAACTTCCGTGTCGGCACAGTTCGAAACCAAGAAACCAAGTTCCTTCCAACTGGGTCTCCACCACTTCAATCCTCCACCAAAGGCAAGCTCATAGAAAATAGGTAATGAGGTCCTCTCAAAATAAGGAAAGAGCTTGGGGGCTGAACAGTGTGTCCAGACTTGAGGGAAAAAGGGATGCAGACTCAATATGAAGTAATTTCTCTAGAGTAACTTTGCTCTCAAAGTTGAATGTTTTCTCCTCTTTTTCCATAGCTTGAAATTGTGCTCTTATAGCCTCCAGAATGCAACTGAAGGGTCGAATCGGAACGTTTCCAGTGTATGGAAGGCCAAAGATCAGATATTTTCTATCGTGACATGGAAACCTGACCTCATTTTGTATTTTCTGGCACAAATCCTGATATACGCGAGTTGCAGTGGAGCAACAAGTGTATACGCATCTTGCAAAGCAGTTAGGGAGTGTATATGTGGAAATATATATATTTTTGGCTCTGGATTTATCAAAAAGGGGTTGATAAGTTTGCATAGGGAAATGGAAAAAGGCCCTTTGTGAAAGATAGCAATGGTGAGACAAATCTTGCTATAACAAATGCCCTCTAATGTGTGAGATCAGAGGAGTATATGAAATGGCTGAAATACATTATAAATAACCCAAAAGTGGAGTGGTAGAGAACTAGCTGGATGAACTCAATTTCTCATTGCATTATGTACTGACTTTTCATACATGGTTGCCAAGAATAAAATGCAAACACATGTGGAAAATATACCAACAAGTGTTCATGGCCATGAGTAGGCAAGTATAAATGCGGTTACATGCCAATATCTATCATAATAACAAACAAGGCCTGGTGAAACCAATCTCAAAATCAATCTGACGATATCTGTATACCATGGAGTACAATCTAATCACCCATGATCGTTGAAGTCAAATACATATTGGTCCAATGAAATGGAATCAACAACTTAGGAAAGCTGTGTCCACAATGTGATGTCTTCAAGTCTTAAATACAATCCGCCAATGGTGCAAGTCTACATCATGTGAATAAATGAGTTGAGGTCGAACACGATGAGACATCATTTGAATACCAGTCATTGAGGTATATCGTTAACAAACGTGAGAAAACCTACCAATGATGAAAGTAGGTATCAAGGCACCGAGTACATCTCTACAAATGTGAATAAAGGAGATGGTGTCAAACACTTGAGAGATCCATTGATCAGGAGACATTGATGTATTTCCATCTGTCAATGGCGAGAGATCCTGCCACTAATGACTGCAAGCCTGAAGGTACTCATAAAACTCTAGGCCTCATATCCAGAATACATGAGATGAAGTCGATGGAAAGAGACCTGCTAAAAGGAGATCATTAAGGCATCTCTCATTAGTCATCACGAGGAACAAAGCAGGAGCTTCTTTATTTGGTGGAGATCGAACGAAGAACATGTTCACGAACCAATGACCCTATGCATCTTTTGTGTGTGGCAAATGCAAGCGGTACACGAAAAAGACCCTCTAAATGGTAGCCAATGATGAAAACTACTGGAAAAGGTGAGGAAACCACCAATAAGGCTAATGGCATCCAAGACACTTCATGAATCCCAAAGTGTGAATAGATGTATTGCCGTCGAACACAAGGGAAACCACCCAGTCAACGACCCATGACGAAATGTCAATTGTTGGGTTTAAGGTGACTTACCAATGATGAAAGTAGGGCTAGGGTGCATCATAAGACCAAAGTATCATGTGATTCTGAGACAAAATGAGGGTATGGCCGACATGCAAAGTTAAGATTTCTGAGGAGTTGCCGACACAAGTTGATAGACTTCCTTTGAACAAGAGCATAAGACATATGGTGGACTCTAACAACATAGATTTAATGATGTGACAACTGTATGCTGGACGCATCCATAATGTTCTCTATGGTTACTAGAAGATTAACCAGTCGGTAGAGAAAATTCTGTAACGAGATCAACTTCCTAAGGCCATGCTAAACCCAAAATTATGATGACGCAAGGACTCAATAACTTTGTGCTCTGTTCAAAGGTGACACGACTACTGCCAATTACAATATAGTACTCCATTCCCGCCCATCTTTTTTTTTTTTTCATAACAAGTGAATGCTATGATACAGAGGAGGGAACGAGTGTTGCAAGTAAGCAAAATTAGTTCCAGCAGTGGAACGTACCTATGCTCAATAAATGGTATGTACCTAAGGTGTAAAAAGTGGTAATTGAAGGATAATGAAAAACTGCACGGTGTATTGAATACCTATCCTATATGCTAGGTTATGAATATACCTGCCTGAGGAGATGAACGACCAACCATGATGTTGAAATATGTAAGAAAATTGAGTTGAAACTACAAAAACCAGCTTAAAACCATTTTGTGTACCCAACTTAAATGATTGGTGTACCCATAGAAAATGATGGAGTAATGTCGTATCACACACATAGTAATGACCGTTCAACTGACATATGACTAACTAAGAATCCAGACACACCTCTATAGAGTGAATACCATGTGAGATAGCATCGTACAATAATTCTATGATGAAATTGTATTTGGCCACATTATTCATGGATGGCCCTAGGCATACACCACCTGAAGACACCAGTAGACCCTCGAGCAGGTAGATCACTCAAGTGACGAAAGTTAAGTTTCGTGTATGACAAATGGCTCTGTCTTCAAATCCTACGTAGACCAAAGACTCTGTTGACATCTGCCAACAAAAGGGGAAACTCAATAAGCAAGCCAAAGACAAAAAAGGGGAAAAGGTGTATATGCACTAAATTTACATTAGTATATAAAGGGTTTTGCCTAAGCCTAGGGCTCAAGCGTAATACCTTTTTAAGTAGAGCCCATTTCTGGGCTCAACCTATTTATTCCCTTCATAATATTCCAACTCGTAGGCTCCTTTTTCTAGAACACATCGCATGATATAAGGACTGTACAACATGGGTTTAAACTCGCCTGCCCCTAGCGGTTCTTTGGCTTGGTCATACAAGAGGACCAAGTCACCCTCAGCATACAAATGGGGACAGACAAACTTATCGTACTGAACCTTGACACATTTCTTGTTTTCCTCGATAACCGTAAAGGCATCCCGACACTGCTCGTCAAGACTCTATAGGTGTACAAGGCGTCGCTCTAAATCCGAATTTTCAGGTAGGAGCTCAACTGCCAATTTGAGAGAAGGGATTTCACATTCAATGGGAAGTATTGACTCCACACTGTGTACTAACTGAAAAGAAGAAAAACCTGTGGAAGTATTAACTGAGATTCGGTATGCCCAAAGTGTGGGATATAACATGATGTGCCAGTTAGAATTGCTCCAACTGACAGTTTTTTGCAAGATGGTCTTGAGAAACTTATTGATGGCCTATACTTGCCCATTTTCCTAGGGGTAATAAGGAGACGAGTGATCATGTTTAAACCCCATCTTAGACTCTAGTTCTATCATCATTTCATTTTGAAAATGACTGCCATGATCAGTGAAAATCTCACTCGGGATACCGAACCGGGTGATAATTTGGTTGAATATGAAAAATGTTGCAGTCTTCCCATTGGATTTCGTGGTAGGCATGGCTTCAGCCCACTTGGTGAAGTAGTCGACAACCATGATAATGTGTTGATTCCCCCCAGCCAAAGTTGGGTTGCAATCAATGAAATCTACTCCCCACTTGGTGAAGGGACCGACGGTAATAATTGGGTGAAGAGGGGTTGGGTGCGAGCATATTTTTCGAGTGAACACCTGGAAAGGGTGACACTTCTTAACCACTTCAATAAAATCTTTATAGATGGTGGGCTAGAAGTAACCGACTAGAAAGATTTTTTAGGTTGTCGCAAGCCCAGATAGATGACCACCACAAGCCCCTTTGTGGCAATCATTAAGGACTAACTTGGCTTTCTCGCGAGTTAATAAATGACGTAAGATATTATATATCCCTCGAAGATACAAAGTGTCGCCGAAAATTGTATACTTTTTGGCTTGGTATCTAACACGCCATCGATCATCTCATGAGAGATGCTGAGCGAACTTCAAGGTTTGAAGATATAAAACAATATCTCCATACCAGGGGTCGAACAATGAGATGAGGAAAGTGTGTTCATCTGTGAACGAATCGACATGAATAACATCTTCGTCTAATCATGGGAAATCGAATATTAACTCTGCAAAAACTAGTGATTTATTGGACTTGGCTGATGCAAAGTCGAGATCAAATTCTTCTAAGATGAAAATACATCTATTATATTTTTCACCTATGATACGTCTAGTGAGGACGTATTGAAATGGATTAACATCGGCAACCACAGTAGTTTTGCAAAGCAATATATAGTGTTGTAAACGTTGGACTGCGTGGACGATAGCCAAAGATAGCTTTTCAACGTGAGAGTAATTACGTTCAGGACTGACTAAATTTCAACTGAGATAGTAGATGACATTCTCACAGATCTTATCATCCTCCTGAATTAGAACCATACCAATGGTCTCTTCAGATGCAGCGATATACAACAAGTAATCTCTACTGTAATAAAGAGATTTTAGCAGAGGGACTGATACCAAGGCTTTCTTTAAAGCATCAAAATACTATTGGGCTTGCTCATCCCAGATAAATGGGGTGTCTTTCTTCAATAGGTGCATGAAACCCTTAGTGATATTGGCATAATTCACAATAAACCAATGCAAAAAGTTAGATTTCCCCTGTAAACCTTGAAGTTGTCTAATCATGTGCGGGGGAGGCAGCTGAAGAATTTCCTCAACCTTAAGTGGATCTACCATGATCCCTGTCTCGGAGACTAAGAATCCTAAGAGATGGATAGATCTAACGCAAAGGATGCATTTATGAGGATTGAGTAGGATTCTATAGTAGCGACATCTTTAAAAAACCAGTCGAAGGTGCATAATATGATCCACTCTCTTGCGAGAGTGAGTTGTAAGATCATCGAGGTAAGCTTTGACTATGTGTTTGAGATCATGAAAATTGAAATTCATGGCTTGTTGGAAGGTTTCTCCGATGTTTTTCAGGACGAAAGGCATTTTCCGGTATGCAAATGTGCCCCAAGGACATATGAATGTCATCTTATGTTGGTCTTTGGGTTTGATATGGATTTGGTTATAGCCTGAAAATCCGTCCATAAAAGAAAATATTTCTCTTTCCGCACACTCATCGAGAATCTTATCAATGAAAGGCATGGAGAAGTTATCTTTAGGACAGGCCTTGTTCAGGTTGTGAAAGTCTATACACACATGGATGGTTCCTTGCTTTTTATTCATGGGAACAGGGTTGGATACCCATTCGTTCAAGGGAACCCGGTAGATAAAGCTAGCATTAAGTAGCTTCTCTACCTATGCCTTAATAATGGGGGCCTTCCTAGGATTAACAGCTCTAAGACATTATCGAACGGGTTTAGCATCTGGGTAAGTCCTAATCTCATGTTCGACAATATGGGGGTCGATCCATGGCATCTCTTCATATGACCAAGCGAATATGTCTCGAAATTCTTTGAAGAGGTTGGTGTAGATCAGAATCTCTTCTGATGAACAATCTGCACCTATATTGACATTTTCGATGTTGCCAGGGGTGCGAGACATATCGATATGGACGATAGGAGAAATACTCTCCATATTCCATTCGGTGTAAATTCCATGTGTATCAAGTGGAACTACGACGTGACCGACTATCTTATCAGGGTATATCTAAAATCATCTTGCTCAATTCTTTCAAGACTTGGGAGAAAATAATATCAATGATGCATATAATCCCAAGGTCTCTCGGAAAAAATCATGGCTTCAAGGATGGCTTCATTCGAAGGAAAAGTCTCATCCAAGAACTCATGTGAACAATATAATGAAGTGGCCCACACGGGCCTAAGAACTGGATCCTCCTCGACCGTCTGCGAGGGAACAGGATCGGGATCAGTAGAAGAGTCAAGGATAGCTTGATATGAAATCTTTGTTGTTGATAGTGGCATAGCCATGCCAACATGCGACCGACCTTCAGTCGACGAAGTCAGAGAAGGTAGGGTCCAAGGGTCACTAAAATAAGAAGTGCAGAAAGGGATGGACTTCTCTACTGAAGTGAGCATACTGGACATGGCGTAAATGTGGTGAGTCGGCACCGAGAAGTCAAAGGTACCCATGAGGAAAGAATACATTCTGACACCAATATTCTCAGTTGACAGCTAAGAATTGTCGACCACAAGGATTGACGGTCCAACAGATGCATTCAGGCTAGAGTACACAAAGGATAACTGGTCGATCGTCACAATATCCCCCTGATGAGGAAAACAAATCATGCGGAAAATGGACGATAGGACAACAACCATAGCATAAGTCCAATTATGACCTAGTAACATGTTATAATTGAGAGGTGAATCAACTACTTCTACTTCCACCTCTACCGTCTTCCCACCTAACTGGAACGGAAAGGTGGGGAGAATACCATGAGGGCAGAAGGAATGACCGTTGAATGCGGTCAACATGGTTGATGAATTTGAAAGGGTTGGAGAAATGATAACTTCCCAAAAGACTAAGGACATCACGCAAGTGGCAGCACCTTCATCAACGACCGCTCATTTGATGGTATATTTAGAATACTCCATGTGGATTTGGAAAGCCACATGGTAAGGTAAGTGAGGCTTCACGTCTATGACATAAAACTTGATGATATTCGAGCCACTAGGTTCTAGAGCTCCTAAGGCAAAGAGTAAGGCATTCCTATGTGATGGACATGTCTGGAGTACCTCCAAAGAAGACATCGCGCAAGGTTTTTGGCCCAGATCGTCAACAATAGAGTAGTTTTGGGAAGCTCTAGCATTAGGTTTATGGGTAGAGCACTTGAATACTCCTTTCGGAATATGAGGTGGTGGATCTGGTTTATCGATCTGTAAATTCCTCTCCGAGGGTGGAGGAGAAGCTTCTAGGCTAGTACTAGAATTTGAAGATCTGTAATCTCGAGAGCGAGTGGCTATATCGATTTTTGTGTCGACCATATTGATACAAACACGGTCGCCATCTTGCGGTGGTGGGTTTTGACTCCCACCAGGCTCATTTCCGGCATTCAAAGAACTTGAGGCTAAGTGTTGGTTGTGAGGAAAAGGATTCGTTAGCACAACGGGTGGAAGATTTAAAAGCCTCACAGCCTCCACAAGTTTAGGGCATAAGTGTGTAAGGTAATCATCTGTACAAAGTTTACAAGGAAACTTAACCTTGCGCTTTTCTTTCTTTCCCTCTCCAGCATTATCGTATTATTTTCCATTATTATTCTTTTCCTTGGGTTTATTATTCCCACCTCTACGATTATTTCAACCTTTCCATTTATTCTCATCTGGTTGTTGGTCACCATTTGGTTTTTTCAATGACTGGAAAGAATGTACATCCATCGATTGGGTGGGCACTGGGTTTGAAGGATCCAGATGAAGTTGGTCCTCCAGCAGACTTCGTTTCCAAGTCTATGGACTTTACATTGGTGGACCACACAATGCCATCGACATGGGGCCCAGGACTCTGTCTAGGATCATGAGTCGATCCTGGTGCATCAGGAAGAAAGTGGTATAACATCCCAGACTGAGCATAGATCTAATCAAATTGATGGGCTCTAAAAATGGCCTCTTCCTCATTGAAGACCCCGAAAGTAGCAATGTCGTTTGAAATAGGAGCATGCAAAGACTTTAAAAACCATTCTAAAAGAAAGGCCCAGGGCATGGGAGTCTTAACTAACAGTCTTCGCCTACACCATTCCTGGATATGGTCCGAAATATGAGTGTCGGTACCCTGGCGTAAAGTTGAAAAAAGTTCAAAGGCAACATCATAACAAACGGGTAGTTGAAAATGGTTAAGAAAGGCTAGCACTAACTGCTGAAAAGACCCATATGTCCCCCTAGGTAGCTCAATATACCATTTTAATGCAATCCCGATAAGAGTGCATTGAAACAATCGTAATCTTATAGAATTGTGATTCAAAGAATTCGATGAGCACCAGAGGTGAAAAATAGTGACATTATCACCAGGGTCCTCGCCATTCTTACCCTCAAACTTTGGAATGTTTGACGGAAACTTGGTGGGGACAGGGGGCCATGTGGGATCGTGACTCACTGGGTCATTCATTAGTTTAGACAAATCTGGCAAATTAAGCATGGCCAGAAAGGGAATACGGGGTTACGACAGCTGACACCATCCTCCCACAAAAGACTAAGTATTAGTTTAAGTTTTAAAACTGTGAAGTAAAGCAATGCATATAGATTCTTAGAAATACAGAAATTAATCAATGGCTCATACACAGATTACACAGAGATTTTATATCGGAAAACCTTTCTTATTTTCATTATATCGAATTTCACCATCTCCATACAATATATACAATGTTTTTAGGTATTCTGTAGATACCAAAACCCTAATCCCTTAATCCGGGATTAATTTACAAATCCGCCAAAAATAGCAAAATCTGCTAAAAATAGCAAAAACTGCCTAAAAAAAATTTTTGGGGCGCTGCCCAGAACACAGTCGGCCCCGGGATACCACTTGGTGCCAAACGTTGTGCGTAACCAGGGGGGGGAATACCTGCCCCCCCCTGGGACACCTCTAGGAAAGCACCCGGTGCACATGGCAGAGCTCTAGGTGAAGGGATCGTCAGATGCAGTTGTCGTATCTGATGCACCCACACACACACACATGCAAAGAATATAACACATACCCAACATTCTCCCACTTGTTGTTTTCTTTGCATTCGGGGGTCTAGGGGATTATATAGTCAACAATCCAGGGCAACAATGCCCATTGTTACTCTACACCAGGAGAACCTTTCTGTGCTCACAGACTTTGTCAATGAATCTGCAGCATTCTTCAAAGTGTCAACCTTTTCCAGCAACACC
>SNQJ01S0088241.1:0-14197 GCA_010110895.2 Picea sitchensis
GGTAAAATCTCTGTGTAATATGTGTATGAGCCATTGATTAATTTTTGTATTGCTTAAGAATCTATATGCATTGCTTTACTTCGTAGGTTTAAAACTTACACTCATCTCATCCTGAATTTTGTATCTCAGGCCATTCATATACCTGGCAACCTTTTAATCATTACTTTCACGATGACCTGCTCTGATGTTCAACCTATAGAATTATTCAGTATATTCCTTCATTGACATCAGCTTCTGTCTCAAATTCTACATCTTTCGAAACAAAGAAATTTGATAATCCCTGGGAATGAATTTCACTTTCATCTTTGCAATCATTTGATCCCAACTCTTGATTTTCTTCTTACCTTGGCAGCATCTGTCAGCTTGAAGTTCATCCCACCACAATGCTGCATGTCCTTTAAGTCTCGTGATAGCATGTTTGACCTTCTTATCTTCTTCAACATCTTCATAGTCAAAATATGTGTCTAGAGCTCTAATCCAATCTAGAATCTCTTCAACATCCAAGTTTCCCTCATAAACTGGAATGTCCATTTTGGCTCTTGCACTCATTCTTGGAACAACTCTAATCAAGCATTCATTTGTTGCATCTTCTGCTGAAATTTCTTCTTCTTCATGTCCAGGGTCATCTTCGCTTTCAGACTCACTAACATCTCCAATATCAGTTGTGCGCCTTTGTTTTATTTCCACATCCATGATTCTGGCGTGAATGTCATGCAGATCTCTTTCCACTTCTGGATTATGCACCTTCCTACCCCTTCTTTCTGGCATTTCCCTTTCCTCTGGTGGATCAGGTGTTTGTCTGTCTCTTCTTCTTGGCGGCATGGCTGAAATTCCTACTCGCTTTTCCTTCCTAAAATATACAAACAAGAATCAGGCTCTGATACCAAACCTGACGCAGCCCTCCCAACCCGCAGGTTAGAAGTCCACGCACACAGGATCGTTCTTCTTCCACTAGACCGAATATCTCTCAGCAATTGGCTCTTCTATTTCCCTTTTGGGAAAATCTGCACCCATAGAAAAACCTCGTGGAATTCCTCCTTCATGCTTCAGCAGAGAAAACTTCACAGAATCGTGAGTCATGCAGTCAAGCGTTCTGTGCTATCTGGTCTTCGAATCTTGATATTTCGAGTCCTGAAAAGCCGTTGAAACCAAAATGCTCCGTCTCCAAAAAGAGATCAACGGTTATGGGCTTCCTCGCCGATCCAATGGTCAGCGCTACTTTTCTCTCTTCCTTCTGGGTCCCAAAATCCTAAAATATTTGCGTGCTTGCCCCGGGTCCCACAACCCTTGTCCTTTCCATGCGTCACTTCAACCACACTTTCCGCTGGCATGAGCCTTTTGCCACTTGTCACCTCTTCATGATCTACTAACCCATTTAAATTCTCTATTTCGGGTATCAGGAGTCCTAGACTCACGATCCCAAACCTTATGTCACCACGAACACCGAATTTACGAACTCTGAAGTTCCGAGACGTCGATGTGACAATATCCACCTTTCTCACACGAAAGCTCCACTTTCACGTTTCGGGGATTAGATTAGCCAAATTCTTGGCTTCCTCTCACCCTTTCAAACTTCGAAATACCGAGATGCTTGGATTCTGACACGTATCCAAGTCTTGACCCCACAATGGAACCTTCCGCCTTGTCGAGATTTCAGACTTCATGGTTTCGTGAATCCTGAGGCTGAGTTTTCGGTCTTTCCACCCATGAATCCCTGAAATGAAATTTCGCGAGTAAATCCAACGGTCCATGTTGGCGTGAATCTACAACCATTTCTCTCCTGAGCTTCTGCTTGCAGAAAATGACCACTGTAACCTCCTTACTCCTCTACCAGATCTGACGGCTGGTGGGACTTCACGAATTCTCCACGGAGAATTTCGACCATCCGTTCTCCCTTCTGAGAACTTCCACAAATTTGACAAAGTGTTTTGCCACAGAACTTAACTGCCTACAACATAATAATGCGACACCTCCTTTCAACGCCTCAAGGCACCAACCTTCTGTGATTTTCTTCGACAACTGTGAATACTCTATCCTTCCTGAGCTTTCTTCAACTCCAAGTCTTAAAGAAGACTCTCGCACACACTCCTTGTGGTGAATCCTTCAATTACTTCAAATAATTGAAGTCCTTCAACTCTGCGCACTCCCTGCAGTAGTAGTCCTTCAACAATTTCACTCAGGTTCACAAACTCTGAGACTTTACTTGGCCTGCGCACACCTTGCATGGCTCCTGTGCTCAACTTGCACTTCTGTGAGAATGAGAACAATTGTTATCCCTCCTGATCTTTCATAGATAAACTCTGACTTCTGTCAACGCACTCCTTGTGGACAAACTTCACTACACTCCTTGCAGGAATTTTACTCACTCAGGCAGAGAAATAATTGAAACTCATTCCTTACTCTCTCTCAGACTTCAAACACAAAGCATGAAATCATATACACAACATATAAAGAAAATGTATAAAAGAAAGTAAACATCCATGAGCATAACATTCAACGTCCATACACAGAGAACAATAAGACACCATGAATTTGAATCAAAACTCTTTCTATTAATTCAAATCTATGTACATGGGTGTTTTTCAACTACACCTGTTTGCTCTCTTCTCTATGCTCTATGCTCTCTCTTGACATAATAATCTTTCCACTATACAATGAGGGTGTCTATATCTCATTTCCCTCTTGCTCTCTAAAATTGTCTAATCTAAGCATTAAATTCTATCTACCTACATTCATTACACATAAAGGCTCCTATCTACTATGGACGAGAGTGGATCGCTCAAGGTCCTTTTACAATAATACAAGCATTCCTCCACTTAATGACTTCATTAATATTTCAAAACATTTTCAAAAAATGTGCTCGGTGCTTTTCCAGATGTCCCTTATCTCCACGTTGGCTCATTGTTGGCTATGCTTGCACACCCTTGTGATGCTCCTGCATCACCATAACACAGGTTTCTTTATATGAAGGAACTGCTCTGTCAGTGGCAGGGACTATGGTTTCTTCCATCATGGGTTTATCAACCTCTATGGTACTGGATGTAACGAAACCATTTAGGATTAGGAAGGCATCCCAATTATTATTTTTCAACTTTATTTGATGAACTAACAGTATCTTTATCAAACCATGATGAAACAGACTGGAATTTAAATGTTGTCTCTTATACCTTTTCTCCATCTTATATAGGCTTCTCAATAAATAATAGGGCATATTTAACTGAAACCCGATGAAGTTCATCAACAAATGTATGTGATACAGGAAAACAAGACCAAATCAACCCTCGCATGTCATGAATTGTCTCAGTATTTCTAGCAAACCATGCCACTTAGTTTTCAACAAGGATACATGCATACCTTTATCACAGCAGTTGATTTTCCTAGATGTGAAGAACAGGCTCCACGGTACCTCCTTGACCTTAGCATTTTTAAACCACTTATGTCCGCTAAGTGGAAGACCTATCACTTGACCTAAAAATTCCTCTATGACCTCGACCTGAATGTCTCCTACCTTGCCTCAGAAGCCATCAAAATAAAGGGCAAATTCCTGAGTGGTTTGCAAGTTAAAACCCTGAAATTTCTTAAGAAATTCGAGGCAGCCTTGACCCTTAAGGTCCTCCCTTGAATCATCACATAGGAGCAGGGTTTGTGAGCCATTGGGTTCAATCCTTACGACTGGGACCATGAGGGTTCGGAAGGAAGACAGAAAAACACAGTGAGTATGGAAGGTTTCTAGGACAGAGAAGACCAGAGTGAAATATCAGACCCAAAACTCATCAATACCCTAGTGTGTATGAAAAGCAGTTCTGCAATACAAAATGAAAGGTGTTTTGCGAAATAAGTGCCAAGAGTACATACGAAAACCAAGAGTTAGCTCGAAATGATGGGCTTATCATTTTCGGACTGCCACCTCCCATAAGGTACAGGCCACGACCAGGTTCATTCAAAATTTATCATTGTGTAACAAGGTGGAGTTGGTTTCTAAAGTTTAGGAGAGGAAAATTTTTGTGAACCAAAGTGTAGTGACAAGAATAGGTCTTACCAAGAGCCACAAAGATATATAGCATAATTTAATTTCAATGGATCCTTGGTGTTTCAAACAACAATTCAAAGCACACTTAACAATCGATGAGCCAGTTTAAAGCAATAAACAAGATGAGCTTCACAGTAAAAAAAAAATCCTTTATTAAAACAAACTGTAGAGACATCTACCTTTCATAAACCTTAGATAAAATGGTAATACAATCATAAGTTTTAATGCTTCGTTCATGCTTTCAGTCATGAACGAAGCATGAAAACGAAGAAAGGAAAACACTAGGAATAACCGAAACATCATATTCACAGTTTCAAAAATTGCTTATGAAAAGAAATAACCATATGACCACGGGTAGGTAGCTACATAATTTATTATTTGATGCTTTAAAAGGTGAAAATATGTAGGGCTGCCAACGGGAACTCAACAATTTCTCTCAGTAGTAAACTTATGCCTCTTCAATTTCTTCTTAAACTTCTTCATATTCTTCTTCGGCTTGTTCATACTCTTATTTAGAGTCTTATTTATCAGAGTCTTCTACGTCCATGAATAGAACTCTTTATGTCTCACTATCACTGACTTCATCTTCATATGATGATGAGATGTTTTTTTTGGTGCATAAGTTTTTCTTGAAAACTTTATTTGTGGTTCTTTTTCCTTTATATGTTTGTTTGCTTTTTGAGTAACCTTCATCATTTCTCTTTTTCTTATGAGGACATTTGTTAGAAAAATGACCAATACCATCACAATTAAAACAAATTAAAGGAAGCTTACCTCTATACCTGTCATCGGTTCCCTTGTTTAGTATTTTGACAAAGTTGGCCACTTCTTCATCATCTTCTAAGATGTCACTATTGTTGCTATGTTCTTTTTCTTGTTGATTTCCCTTTTTCTTTGATCTTTTGGATTCTTCTTTTACATCTGGATTTTCCTGTTCAGTTCTCATTTCATATTTTGTGAAGATTCCATGTAGTTCATCCATGCTTATTGAGTTTAGATCTATTCCTTCTTCTAGTGCTGATATTTTAGGGTCAAATCTCATAGGAATAGATCTTAGTACATTTTGAACAATTACAGATTCTTCGATTTATTCTCCCAATCCCATGATTCCATTTATTGTTTCATCGACTCGTAAGAAGTAAGATGCAATATTATCATCTTCCTTAATCTTTAGTTTTTCGAACTAACCTCGTTAAGTTTGAAGCTTTGTTGCTTTGACTTTTGAATCTCCTTCATAAATATTTTGAAGTTTGTTTCAAATCTCTTTAAGGGATTTACAATGTGCAACTTTGGTCAATACCATTTCACCAAGACCATTAAGAAGTGCATTTGTGGATTTGGAATTATTCTAACCGAGTTTCATTGTTTTGTCATTTGTTGGCGGAACTATTGGTACTATGTATCCATCTACAATTGATTGTCAAATTTCAAATCCATGTGCCTATATATATGTCTTCATCCTTATGCTCCAAAATGTATGATTTTTTCCATCAAACTGTGGTATTCCATTTTTATACAAGTTGTTTCTCTCCATGATCTACCTTTCAGTGGTTAAACTGATTTTTGAAGGAACCGGATCTGATACCAATTGTTGGATTACTGAGAGGGGGGGTGAATTAGTAATAGATCTATCTAATCCTTTTTATCCATATAATCCAAGTTTTATATCAATGTAGCATTATCATCCAATAAATGCAGAGTAAATAAGTCATGAACAAATGAACAATCATACACATACACAACACACCAGTGTTTTACGTGGAAACCCAAAGTGGGAGAAAACCACGGAATTATTTTTCTTATATGTCTTGAATAATTACATCCATTGGAAGCACCAACTTCCTTTATTTTCCAGCTTCAACTGGAAGGAGGCTCCAACCCCCTATTTTCTCAAGCTACAACCTAAGGGAAGCTCCAACTCCCCAATTCTCTCGATACAACCAGAAGGAGGATACAGCCCCCTAAGTTCTTCGGCTACAACCGGAAGGTGTATACAACCACCTATCCTTTCCTCGTCCAACTTCCATGAAGTAAAAGTAGAATGATGAAACCACTGTCACACTATCACTGTGAGATATACCACTGTACAATTGTATCAACCTCTACCATTGACCTGCATCCAACCTGTACAACTGCTCTGTAATCAATCTGTACTTGAACTAAACATGTTTCAACAAAAGTACAATAGGTACGCGACATTTAGTGTTGCAGCACGTGTATGTACGCGCCCTATCTGTTATGCGGCATGTGTATGTACGCGACTAAACTTTTATACAACCTGTGTATGCCTTCTGAAAACTAGGGTTTTCTTTCTTCTGGAAAAATTTTACCCCATGTAACTTCTTTCACATAGATATGTAACCTCTCACTATATCCAGATTGTAACTATACCCTATGCATGCATACTCATACATAACCTTTTCCCAAAGAATATATATCTCTCTCTAGTCATGTGCCATATAGGTGTGTGTAATCATGAACAAGTATAATAACCCTCACATGATCTAGTCATCAAACCCTTTCTGATATTCAGCCTCTCAATACATCAACCACTTCACAAATACAATCTCTCAACCATATACCACAAACACTAAGCCAAATTCCAAGAGATACAAGATGTGCCTCAACAAGAAGTATCAATGATAAATATACCAGCACTGTATTTATGTAGATCTAACTTATGCAGAAGATCCCATGCAGCCACTAGTCTTTCTAGGGAGAATCCTCAAAACTCCATAACCATTTGTCATGCATACATCAAAATCCAACTATTCATAGAAATAAGACATACCTTTCGAACCAATCGATAGATTTGATGTATTTGAGCACTGTAGACCTTCCCGAGAGCTTGATCTCATAATATAGAACCTCTGCATCTTCATCTTCTCAAGTTTCCATGTCTTTACCAACATGTACGCACCCTAGTACACGGTTAGTCTACGTACGCATCAATATGTACGCACCCTAATACACTGTCAGTCTATGTACTACCTCAAAATTTCACAACCTCATATGCATCAATGCGTACTTGCAATAAGCCTCACACAAAAAAATATATTCAATGTGTCCAAGTGTAATTAAATGAGAGAGATTTGCCTCTTATTTATACTTTCATGTAGTATTCCACTTTCCTTATTTTATGGAGTTCTCCATTAACTTTATTATTTAAATAATTTCTTTTGTAAACACTTTGACTTTTGGGGGATTATAGATGACTCATGAGGGTTCTCCAACCTCACATGGCCATACCTCTCTAACCGTGAGGAGTTATGTGGTGTTCCACATACCACCGAAAATAGCATGACAAGAATTATCCATATAGGATAGTTTCACTGACAAATTTATTGACCTTAATCTCAATATTCCATAATTAAGCATGGGTTCTCTAACCATACTTCTAGGATAACTAGTCAATCGTCAAAGCGTCTTCCTGTGAGGGCTTTCACCATAAGGGGACCACTTTGGAGTTCATCCATTTGTACTTCTTATCAACCATGACAAGACAATAATGAGTCATATTTACATCAAACAACCTTGGGTCCATTACCCAGACCTTTGTGCTACTGTACTTTCTTCAAGAGTTGACATCAATGGCAACCAACCTTAATCAACACAAGGAGCATGATTAGTGGTGTTGGGCTTGCACAAGAATTCTGGGTGGAGGCAGTTGACACTACAAAATATCTATTGAATATGTCTCCTATGTTAGCTCTAGTCAACATGACTCCACATGAGGTATGGTCGGGTAAGAATACTTTGACTTCACATCTCATAGTATTTGGCTTTGATGCATTTGTGCATGTTCCCAAGGAAAAGAGGAGCAAGATAGAAAAGAAGGCAGTTAAGTGTATTTTCATTGGATACAAAGAAGGAATGAAAGGATATAAGATTTGGGATTCTACATCAAGGAAAATAGTGTACAGTCAATATGTGTTCTTCAGAGAAGTCGAAAGTAAGTCTAAGCCTGAATAAATTGTTCAAAGAAATATTAATATAGAGAAGGTGTGTTTTGAACTGAGGAATGAAGAAGATGATTCAGATGAGTCGATTGAATCATAAGAAGAGGTGTAACAACCTACCCAAGTTGTAAGAAGGTCATAATGAGTAAGAAAACTAGTCGAAATGTATAGTCTTCCCGACTTCCATTCTGTATTCATTTTAAATTCCACCAATGATGAGCCCAAGTAGGTCGGGAAGGTTTTCAACTCAATAGAGGGAAAACTATGGAAGGAAAGAATGGTCGAAGAGATGGAATCCCTGCACAAGAATGAGACATGGTACTTAGTCAAATTACCTAGTGGACGAAGGCATGTCGATATAAAATGGGAAAGCAAGAAGAAGATGAATGTAGCGGGTCAAGTCGAGAAATTCAAATCTCAACTGGTAGTGAAATCATATTCCCAAGTCTAAGGAGTAGACTTCAGTGATTTGTTTCCCATGTTGCAAAATTAACTTCCATTAGAGTATTAATGTCTCTGTATGTAGAATTTGATATAGGAATAAAAAATATGGATGTAAAGACATTTTTCCCACATGGGGACCTGGAAGAAGAAATCTACATGAAATATCATGAAGGATTTGTAGCAAAGGGAAAGAAAGATTTGTTGTGAAAACTGAAAATATCCCTTTATGGTCTAAAGAAATCACCAAGGTTGTGGTACCAAAATTTTGACAAATACATCCTTAGTTTGGGGTTTGTGAGAAGCAAAGTTTATCATTGCATATATTCCAAAGAAGAAGGTGTGAATTTTGTATGTTGTTGATTGGAAACAACATGAATGCAATAAATGAGGTGAAGAAGCAACTATACTCCAATTTTGACATGAAGAATATCGGTGCAACGAACTTAATTATGTGAATGGAGATCAAGCAGCTAGAAATATTTGATTGAACCAAAATAAGTATATTGAAACCATTTTGAAACGTTTCAACATGAAGGATTGAAAAACTGTGAAGGTTTTAATTCATGTGGGAGCAAGGCTAATTGTTGAACAATTTCCAAGGACACGGGAGGAAATAGAGAACATGGCATGTGTTCCCTATGCAAGTTGTTTTGGTAGTATAATGTATGTGATGGTATACATTCGACCTGACATTTCCCATCTATTGGGAGTGTTGAGTAGATACATGTCGACACCTGGGAAGGATCATTAGACATTTTTCAAGAGAGTATCCACGTATTTGTGTGGCACAAAATATTATGATATATGCTACCAAAGAAAACCTGGAGGTGACAGTTAATTAAATGTACATGGATCTGTCGATGTCGACTCGGGTAGAGATATGGATCAACGAAGGTCAACCAGTGGATATGTTTTCAAGATGTTTGGTGGAGCAATTAGTTGGATGAGTAAGAGACAGGTGGTCATAGCCTTGTCAAAAATAGAATTTGAATACATGATAGCCACTCATGGAAGCAAAGAAGTAGTATGGCTGCAAAGGTTGTGTTCAGGAATTGGGTTTCAACACAGAGATATGAATATAAGTTGCGATAGTCAAAGAAAAATATTTATGGAAAATAACCCATATTATGATTCTAAGACTAAGCACATTGATGTGAAATACCATTTCATGAGAGATATGGTGGAAAGAAACAATGTGTTGTTGGAGAAAGTAGACACATTGGAAAACATAGCAAACTCTTTGACCACGCATGTGAGTATTGTGAAGTTCTCTTGGTGCAGAGAGGTAATGGGAATTGTTTCCATGGGTCTGTGAATGAGATTTTAGAGGTCTCTTGGTTTCATAAAATAAAACGACAAGTGGGAGAATGTTGGGTTTTTATATTATTTACAGTGAAATTCTAGTCGAGGTGGATTGATTGATAGTCGAAGTTGAAGGAATAAACAACAAGATGAAGGTCGAGGTGGTTCGACCAGGTAAATTTGAATTCAAAGATATCAACAACAATTCAAAGGTCAATATGGTTCAACCAGGTAAATTCAAATTTGAAGACATCGACAAAAAGTCAAAGAGATCAACTGACAAGAGGTTGACAGGCAATCATGTGGATATTTGAATGAAGGTTGACTGGTAGTCACTTGGTAATCCGACTTGGTAGTCGACTATAAAAGAATCCCGAGATTCACAGGATTTTTAATCAATGATATGCATGGTGTTGTAACCATTTTTGGGTTCATTTTATTTAGGGTTTTTCCTACTGTAAATATTATAAAGAAGGTGTGTTGTAATACTTTAAAATCTAATGGCTAATCGTCGATATATGATGAAATCATAGAGGTTGTTGGTCATGTATATGTAAGTCGGAATTGGCTACAGGGTTGTTCTTGTGCAAATCAAGAAGGTATGATGTCGATTGTGTCTTAGGTGTGGAACAAGTTTAGGAATGCAACCTTTTATTCTAAATGAATAAGACAACAAGAGATAAAAACACTCAAGGAATGTGGGTTTTCCCGGTTTCAGTTTCCAGGGTAAAATATATGTGTACTATGTGTTTTCTTTGTCATTTCCTTTCTTGTATAAATATGGATTCCTCTATTATGCTAGGTCTAGTGTGGAATTTTTCTTCATTTCCTAACAAGATGACCCCATTCTCTTCAGATCCCATGCTCTGAAACCATGTCAATTTTCACATGCAATTCTATGTCACTAATTTTAGATCTAAAAATCACTTCCTAGTGATCAAATAGTAAAACCATAATTGTTATCAGTAAACAACTTTACAAAAAAATTATTGACTGAAAACATATGCAGCGAAAACAAAAATATCAAAGATGAATCATCAATATACATGAGACACAATTTTAGTTATGTAATCGTGTTAACATTAGGAATCCTAAGGGTAAAATCATCCCTCCTAGCTAATAAAGTATCACCACAATCTAAGGAAAAACTTGTCCTCCACCAAAACTGAGAACAACCTTGTTATCCAATAACCATACCAATCGGATAAGTAAACCTCAACAATATCTGGAAATATCCTCTACACACAAATCTTTTATAAACCACCTGTATGACCTACTGACATCACCTATCAGCTTGTATGGATCTATACCTTCCCAGAAACTCATATACGTGATTCACCAACTGGAAACCCATAGACATGCATTGTTTACTCCTCTACAAATCATGTGCACCCTATATGTGATTTGTCCTTATGCAACCCATGTATATATTTGCTTCATCCTCCTGCAAATCACATATGGTATGAAAAATTCACTCACATGTGTGACCTTCTCCGCTCCTCTTTCTTGGACCAGATTCACCACCTTGCAGACTTCCCCTTTTCTAAGATCGACAATCCTCCTAGCACAAGTGTAGACTCACTTGTTCTAGCTCCATCATGTATCCACACACTCTACATGATGTGTGATGTCACAATTACCTCTCTTCTTTATATGCAATATTTAGGGGTCATTATAGAATCCCCTCCAAAAGTCAACATCAAATTAGTCTTTCTTTGTGGGTGTGAATCCCCAACACAAGCCCACAAAGCCCATCATCAAACCCATGAATCCCCCACTCAAATCCAAGGGGGTTTTCACAAAACCAAAAGTGTGATGTGGTTCCCATGATGATTCCCACATTCCCAACACCTAGGGTCATGTGAGAACACCTATATGAAGTTACAAAAATCAACACTCTAGAAGTTGCATATTTCTTAGATAAGAAAGGAAGTTTTGAATCCATGGAAAATTGCAGTGTTATTAGACTCTATTGTTCACATGAGAAACCTTAATACCTACCATATTATGTTTCTAATAAAATATTTATAGTTGAGATATGTAAGCAATATAAATTTTGGGCTCACTTTTTAATGAAAAAAATAAAAAAATAGTTCATCCCACTACCATGGAAAATTGCGGAAATTATTGTCAAAAGCATTACCCATCTTGATGAAATCTCAACTTAGTTTTATTTATTCAATCTCTAGAAAGAAAATGAAATCAAGGGTTTCAACCCTTGTCAATTATTTATGAAATGAATGTCACCTTTCAGATATAGCGTGTTATTTTCCAAAACATTCTTATTTGGAGAAGAAGAAAGTGACAGTCAAAACCCTCAATGGTTACCTGTGGAGAAATTGCAAGAACATATTGAGACAATAATCAATACAATTGATTAGCACAAATAGCGGGGAAGAGTTGTGAATGAGAGAAGTTCACGATCCAAAAATGTTTCTCAAAAAAGTGGTCTACCCAAAAGAAAACCCTTGAATTTAGTTCAAGAACAAATAAATCCGTCGATGGATAATTTTGATGACGGAGGAGAACAAAACCCTCCAAAGGGAATTCTTGAGAAGCCACACAAACTCCCAATTTTCAGTAAGAGGAAAAGAGGTACAAATAAAGAGGGAGAAAGTGAAGACATACCTAGAGATGAAATTTTCTCGGAAGACATGGAACTTGATGTAAATATTGAAGAAATAGAATTTGCAGATGAAGAACAGAGATTACAAGAAATAATTGCAACTAGTCAGGTAGTTTCGCAAAGGAAGGTATAAAAGACATCCTAGCCAGCAGATGAAAAAAGGAGATTCCATCACAACAATTCAAGTGGTCATATTTTATAAATTCCCATCTTCTATAATTTTCACTTACAAATCACCCAGTTGTGTCTTTTCATTCTTTGAGAATTCCTAACCAATTTCTTATCATTTTCCTCCTTTTCTTCCAAGTCTAGGTATATCATTTTAAAGGTCCATGGGAGCCCCATCCTTGTCTTTTTGGACGAATGATTTCATTTTAATTTTACTTTTCATTGTAAGACCAGACAATTCTTTTTTGAACTCCCCAAAGAACTATTTTGGAGCACAACTTTAATGATTTCTCATACTTTTGAATTTCTAAGTATGAGATTTTTGGAGTGTTCTTATCATATTATCTTTCAGTTTTAAATGTGATACCCATTAATTTTTTCTTCATTTTGGACTTATCCTTTTGTCTTATGAATGTGACCAAATATTTCTTATATCATGATGGATGTGAGGAATGTATTAATATTATATGTTGTTTTCTCTATTTATGTATAATATTTTGAAGATATCATATTTCAGTTTTAAATAAGTTCCTAGTCCTTTTCTGAGGATCCTTACTTTGTGAATATATTTTTTATATATATTGAACCATATTTTCATAATTTATTTTAAGTAATAAAAGAGGAGTATTGAGTGGGCCTAATGGTTAAGAACATGTGTTTCCTCTTAAGAGGTCACAAGTTCAAATCCAGAGGGGGGTAGGGTATGTATACCTCTGTAGACTTTATGCAAGATACCAGATATATAAAATATGCAGAACAGAAACGAAATGCTAGAAATAACAGAATAACAGTGAAATATCCAGCAATATCTTCACAATACACAGAAATGATATACGAAATAGCAACAGAAATAACACTTGAACAGAAATAGCACTTGATTCAGATAGCAATGTTCACAAACCTCTTCAAGGGAAAGGACTTACACAAACCCATTTATGAGAAATAAATGATGGCAATACTACATGCATTGAAGAAATAGATTCCTTACCTAATAGGTAGGCACTTCAAGGTCAAAACAGATCATGATAGTCTTAAATACTTCTTGGAACAAAGACTATCTTCAGAAGAACAACAAAAATGGGTAACCAATATATTGGATTATGATTTTGAAATCGTCTATAAAAAGAGGAAGAAAAATGTTGTGGCAGATGCACTCTCAAGAAAGGATGAAGATGTTGAGGCCTTTCTCTATGTTATCTCGATCATCCAACCCGATTGGATAATAGAAGCAAGGGATGAATATAAGAATGACGAAAAAGTGTGGACTCTCACTTAAAGGTTGCAGCAGGATTCGAGTGCATCAGATACATTTAGATGGAAAAATGATTCACTATGGTACAAATATCGCTTATATTTGTGTAAGAACTCCCATCTCAAACAAAAGGTACTATTGGAATTGCACACCTCTCCAGTAGGAGGGAACTCGGGATTTTTGAAAACCTACCATAGAGTCAAGAAGGATTTTTTGGGGGATGGCCTTAAAACTGATGTTCAAAGGTTTGTGGCAGAATGTTTGGTTTGCCAACAAAAGAAGGTGGAAACAATTAAGACCCCGGGTCTTTTACAACCATTAGTCATCCCAAGTCAGGGCTGGGAGGAGGTTTCCATGGATTTCATCACAGGGTTACCGAAGTCTGAAGGAAAGAGTGTCATCATGGTGATTGTTGA
>SNQJ01S0088241.1:16402-47730 GCA_010110895.2 Picea sitchensis
AGAATGTCATCCAGACACACCACTACAAAAGTATTGGTGAATGGTCGCAGGATATCATCCATTATCCTCATGAAAGTGGTTGGAGCATTTGTCAAACCAAAGGGCATGACCAACCATTCAAAAAGTTCTTCCTTTGACTTGAAGGCGGTCTTCCATACATCTGTCTGTTCTATCAGGACCTGGTGGTAGCCAGAGTTCAGATCAATCTTATTGAAGTATTTGGCCCCCATGAGTTGATCAAGGAGGTCATCGATTCAGGGAATCAGGTACCGATTTTTGACAGTGATTTTATTCAGAGCCCGATAATCAATAGAGAGTCGCCAGGTTCCATCTTTATTCTATACCAACATGATTGGGCTCCCACAAGGTAATGAGCTGAGGCGGATGTGCCCCTTGTGGAGCAGTTCTTAGATCTTTCACTTGATCTCCTCGGCAGTCTTCCATACATCTGTCTGTTCTATTGGGACCTGGTGGTAGCCAGACTTCAGATCAATCTTATTGAAGTATTTGGCCCCCGTGAGTTGATCAAGGAGGTCATCGATTCAGGGAATCATGTACCGATTTCTGACAGTGATTTTATTTAGAGCCCGGTAATCAATACAGAGTCACCAGGTTCCATATTTCTTCTATACCAACACGATTGGGCTCCCGCAAGGTGATGAGCTGAGGTGGATGTGCCCCTTGTGGAGAAGTTCTTGGATCTTTCACTTGATCTCCTCATTCTCTAACAAAGAGCGATGATATATTATCCCATTGGGAAGCGGTGTGTTGGGGGTCAGATCGATGGGGTGCTTGACCTAGCAGTGCAGAGGTACCCCTGTAGGTGAGGAGAAGATATCCGAGTATTCTTCCATGACCTTATCTACTTTCTTCTGCTGTGTGGAGAGATCGTCCGCAAAGACCTTGGATGTGGCTACGATCTTTCACTTGTTCTGAGAGAGAATCACGAAGAAGACAAACTTCCCCATCTGCGATATGACCTTCCTGCATTGCTTAGCAAATATCAAGGAAATAGCACTAGGTGGGACTGCCTCGGGTATCCTATACAATTTCCTATTCAAAGTAATAATAACACTACAAGGCCTAGACTCATATACAACATGACGTTTCCATAAATAAGGTTGGCCCAAAATAAAATCACAAACTTCGAGAGGAGCAACATCACACAATACCTCATCTTTGAAGGGCTTGATGTCGTACGACAGTCGACACTGTTGGCTGACACGAAGATCGCTTCCTTGGCAGAGCCATCCAATGGTGTAGGGTTGTGGGTGTGGCGTTGTTGACAAGGCCATTCGTTTGATGACCTCTACTAAGATGAGGTTCTTCTGTCTACTGCTATCAACGATGAAGTGCAGCGGGGTGCCTTTTACCCACATCTGTGAATGGAAGAGGCGCTCTCGTTCTTCTGGCTCATCTGGTTCACCAGGTTGGAGCTTGGTGGTAGCAACGATGGCACTGGGTTCTACGTCAATGATCCATATTCCCCTTTCTGGTTCTGTCTCGGAGTCAGAATCTGCATCTGATTCAGAGGCTTTCACTTCGGCCACCAACGACTTCTTTGAGCGGCAGTCAGCAGTGTTATGCCAAGGGATCTTATGGAAGTCGCACCACTTCCCGGTATCTTTCTTTGTTTTTCCGATGTCCTTCTTTGCTTCCGACTTGTACTGGTTGTCTTGATACTGCCCATATTTTCTATGTCCTTTTCTCAGTGGGTTGGAGCCTCCCTTTCCTGGCTTTTGTTGTGAGGGGTTCCCAAGCCCAAATTGCCGCATCTTTTGTTTGATCTTCTGCTCGATTTTGACGGCATATCGGTAGGCCGCGCCCAAGGATGAGATGTCCAAAATTTCCATTTTGGTATGGATGTATCTATGCAGAGCACCGCAATACTTGAGCACCAGATGTCACTCCAAATATTTGATACCCAACTTGGTGCGCAAGGTATGGAAGATATTTGTGAAATCTGGCACTGCTTGGTCTCTTTCTTGCCACAGTGTGGTCCATTTGGTATACAGGTCATCATAACTTCCGACAGGGTAGTATTGTTCCTTAATAGCATCCTTGAAGGATTCCCAGGTGGCCATGATTGAAAATAATGAGGTTTCCTCTATTTCCTTTTGCTCACAGAAAGTTTCCCACCAATCTTTGACATGGGGAATGGCTTTGAGGAGCGCAAAAGTAATATTTTCTCTATCCAAAAATTTATGAACAGAAAAATACCCTTCTAGTAGATTCAACCACTTGTCTACAGCATCTGTGTCTATATGACCTTCAAATATAGTAATATCAAAGTTTATTTGTACCTTGAAGGGGGCGGCGCCTCTGTTCGAAGAAGATGCGTCACCTATTGGTAGTCGCCGAAGGATTTGCGTGAAACTATCCATCATCTCGTTCCTCTATTGCGCGAGGGCTTCCTCAATCAAAAGTTTGAAAGGATCTTTTGTCCCATCATCTTTCTTTTCTCCTTCCATGGTAGGTCGCTTGGGCATGCAAGAGCTTATGTCCTCAAGAGAAACAAGCTTGAGACCCAACTCTTTGTACTCCGACCTCGTTGGGGACATGCATTAAGACGACAAGGAGAAGACTACTCTGATACCACTGATCCAGATTTTATGAGCAGAACGAAATGAATACAGATTATTAGTAGGTTCTTAACACAAAATAACAGAGATACAATAAAACTGGTTTTCTATTCAATAACGAAATAAGCTAAAACTGTAAAATGCAACGGAAACAAGCTTGTTGGAATGGTGGCGGCTTATCTCTGAGAAAATATGTGACGGCAACACGCATTCACTAGAAGAAGGTTACAATGAGGCTATAAAGGCCTTTTTACAATAATCAAGAATTCCCAAAACCCTAGACATCCAAAAACCTATCCCTAGGAGATGAAGCGCCAAAAGTCATGTGGGCCCCGTTTGGGTAAGCTAGTACATCAACTTCCCGAGGTCATAACTTTTGCATACGATCTTCGTTTTAGGTGTGTGATAGCCCGTTGGAAAGGTATTGTCGAGGAGATTCATTTTGGGGGCTCAATCATGCCGTTGGCTTTCATTGAGGATCTCAATACCGAAAAACCTTCATTTAGGCCCTTAAAATGGCCCCGAAAGTAAAAACTGCTAAAAATAGTAAATTGCCAAAAATGTCAGAAAGTTGTTTTGAGCCAGTTAGAAAAGGTGGGTGGCCACTGATATCCATATGGATCAGGTTCCTTCCAAAATTTCCTTGTTTCCCACACACTTCTTTCTCCAAGGATTCTGAGACTGTAGATCTGATAGCTGCTCACAATCTATCTTGACAAAGAAAATCTCAAAGCCAACATACAAGCTCCAAAAACTCCAAGCTACAAAACTCAATAACAAGACAATCTAACTTTCTCCATGAGAGCTCCTCTCCTTTTATAAGCTAAAGAGGATAAGATGAGGAGGTTAGGATGATCCCACTAAATCATGAAAGCGATTAAGATCCAAACCACTCCGAGGCCACCTCACCATAAAATATTCTCCTTATAGAAACATCAAGAAGATTCTTGTTTTTCCCACGTACGAAGGTCGTCGCACCCTAGCTATAGTGCAACCTGTGGAAACTCTGTAACCTAGCTATAGAGAAAGGTGTGGAAATCAGGCATTTCTTCACCCTATGTATAGAGAAACCTGCAGAAATCCTCTTTAATAGGGTTTTTACAAAGGAAAATAAAATTTCTTCTCTCAGGAAAAGTTCTTCTCCCTTCTTTCTTCAGGAATTTAGGCCACTGACCCCTCTGAAGGAAACAAATAGGTTTACATCATTAATGGTCATAGGGATGACGAAAATAATGTGTAACAACCATGTACCATACCATGTTCCAACCATGCACATGAACCATAACAAGTGTCTAAATCATGCCATGCACCATAAGATAAGCCTCAAGTATACACCATAACATGTAACCAAACCATACACCAAGATAACCAGTAATTATTCTATTCAATGTACCATAACATCACCAAGATGTGCACCTCATGCATGTACCAAGAATATGTCTCACACCATGTGCCTCAAATATGTGCCAACACTCATAACCATGTACCATACCAAACCATATACCAACCAGCCAAGAATGTACCACTAACAATGTATCATATGATCACCAAGATGAACCATACATCAACAAGACATGGCTCTCAAGCATGTACCATATCACTAAGATGAATAAATAAAATCATGCATATAAACATACCTCAGAACCTATAACTAACATGTTGTACCATAAACTAACATGTAACTTCTTCCATGGTCCTTAGCAACCAGGTACCAACATCTCTTCTCTCCCTTTCACAATATTTTCACATATTTGTGACTTCCTTTACTACTACTCACAGATATTTTCTCTTTCCTGCACTACAGCCCGTGTGCATTCGTTCCCTTATGACCTGGACCCAACAGATACCTCATAAACTATGGTTACTCATGTTTGTTGCAACTCTAAGTATTTCACCTTTGACCTTCCTTCGCAACCTCAAAAAAAATCTGTCGCAAACTAGCCAAAATATCACAATACTAGACCATAATATTCAAAAGATAGATATTCAATTGTAAGTGTGCATATACAAATGAGAGACTCTTGAGGTGTATTTATACTTGTTCTAGGTAGTCTCTTTCCTTATTTTAGGGGTTTCTTTTTACAACCACTTTACCCTTTCACCAAGAGTTGTAACCAACTAGGGTCTTCTTGACCACTCTTTGGTGCTTCCAACTTTACAAGGCCATATATCCATAATCGTGAGGAACCACATGGCATTCCATATATCACCAGAAATGACACGACATGTACTATCCATCTATGATAGTATTACCTACAATTTTATTTTCCTTCTTGTCCATATTCCTTAATCAACTTCGGGTCCCATAACCACACCTTTGGGCTACATGTAGGCTACATCAAATGTACCCAACTAAATCACCACCAATCTCGATCATACAAATGTCAATCAAATGTATAACATTTATGGACCTCTCCAAGGGTTGAAATCAATCTCCAATATCACTCTCCAAGGGATAACATCAATGAAAACCAACTTTCCAACAATTATATTGTGCTAAGAATATATTGTTCTCATGAGAAGCCATTTTATCTCCCTTATTATGTTTCAGATAGAATTTTTTTCATAGAGGTTGCTAGGAATCACATATTTTGGGTACATTTGTTCCTTGAGAAAAGAAAGAAATAGTTTATTCCAATGCCATGGGGAATTGGGAAAATTTTATTCAAAGCCATTTCTAAAAGTGATGAATTCGTAGTTCAATTAGATCAATACAACCTGAAATTTTCAAATGAAATCAAGGATTTTAACCCAAATCATCTTTTCATGGAACACACGATGTATGTTGGATGCATTACTTCACTTGCTAACACATTTTTGTTTGAATAAGAAGAGGGTGATAGTCAAGACTCACCAACACCAGTTGATGAAAGGAAAACATAATATATTGAAACTATTGTGAGTACTACACATAATCATAAATAGAGAAGAAAAGTGATAAATGAAAGAAGTACTCATTCACCAAGTGTATCACAAAAAATTGGCTTACCAAAGAAAATTTCTCAGCTAGTAACACCACAACAAAATAAATATTCTACCAATAAATTTGATGATGGAGGTGACCAAAACCCTTCGAGAGGAAGATTGGAGAAATCTCATAAACTTCATGTCAAAAGAAAAAGGCAATTTACTCAGATGGAGGAAGAAAATAGCATACCTGAAGGCAAAATCAAGATTCAAGATATCGATCTTGATATTAATATTGAATATATTGAGTTCCCGAATGATGAACAAAGACTCTAGGAAAGTAGGGATGTTGCAACTAAGATTGCAACTCAAGAATAGACGTTTTCATAAGATGAATCTTTCACATTACAAAATTCCCTGTTTGACAGACACTTTAAAAAAATAATTTTAGAGAAAATACATTCAAAGAATGAAATAAAATTTAAATCAAAATTTGATTTCTAAGTCGTACTCCCTTCCAAAATTTCCAGAATTCACAAATCTACAGGCGATGCTTTAGAAGTGTCGGTGGATGACATGGAAGCCAAAAATATAATTCTTAAGGAAAGGGTTAAGTAATTAGAACATACTTTGATGCCACCCCCTATACTTTCTACCCCAATTTCAGCAGTCCAACCCTGGAAGAATTGTGATAAAACGCCATAATCGAATCTAAAATTGCAGGGAACATCAATTTTACTTGTTGCAATTAGGCGCTACATTGGAGAAAATATCAAAAAGAGAATTTCTCTCATTTTAGAGACATGGGATTTAGAAAGCAACATTGTCTCCCTTGGTTCTAGAATTCAAAATTTTAGAGAATATTTACAAGATAACATAAGAAATGATCTTAGTGGACGTTAATCATCATCATCATCATCATCATCATCATCATAAAGATGCAGTTATTAAATTCATTTTAAAGGTTTTAGGCATGACTGAGATAAAAATAAAAGAGGAAGACTTGACCTCCCTTACCCGCATGAAACAACTGACGGAATGTTAGATGAAAAGAATCATTACATCAAAAGAATTATTGATGATCTGGATATCCTAAGTGTCAAAAAGAGTGAAGCTTATTCCAAGATAATGGGATTAGAACTCGCAGGAACTATTGTTGAAGTAAAATATCAAAAACTTATTTCAAATAGTATTCTCTTGAAAAAGAAACAACTTGGGGAACATGTAGAGATACTAAAAGGTATATCAATAGGTAATTTCAACAGTATGATTGAGTACACGGAGCAAGAAATTGAAAATTGGCTTGCAGAATATGTAAATAAAAATGAAGATATTAAAATTACATTGCAACAACTTTCAATTGATTATAGAGAATTATAAAGTACAATGTTAGACATAAGGGTCAAACAAGAGGTACATGTGTCTCCAATATGTGAATATATTGAAAATTGGTTAAAGTCAACCTTAATAAAGATTACTGAAGATGAAACGAAAGCATATGGTACCGATCAAGAAGTTGTCACCAAAGAGAATATAAGAGCAACAATGACCCAAAAATAAGTGAGAGATTCCATCACAGTAAGTGCATATTGATCACATCCTTCTCCCTTTCTCTTCCACTTTCAGAATTCATCCAGTTGTATTTTGTCTATCCCAAGGAGAGTATAATAGATTTATGATTGTTCCCTTATTTTCTCTTTTCAATTCTTGAATTGTTCCTACCCTATTCCAACTTTGTTCCTTCTCTTTTCTTATTTCATTTCTTTATTTTATGGTCCATGGGAGCGAATCCCAGTCCATCTTTGGACAAACGTCTTTTATTTTCATAATACTATTAAAGACTATTTATTTTTTAGAAAACTCCAGAGAACTACTTCGGGGTTAATTTCAGTTGTATCTTTGAACTCCCAGCATTTGATTGTAAGATATTTGAAATTAACCTATCAAATTCTATTTTGATTTCAATGAAAAGTGATCCAGGAGGATCTTCACACAAAGATTCATTACTTTGCACGCCATCAAGAAAATCATTAAAATGATGTTTGATGATAGATGAAAAAGATTAAAAGGGAATGTTTAATGCTTCATATTGCAAAAATGATTAATATTTTTTAGCATAAGGTGCTCATGTATTTTTCATTTCATTTTTAAAAAGGAAATTAAAATTAAGTGAGAGAATCCAACTCACAAATTAGTTTCCTAGTTTTAAGGGGAAATTAGTTTTGTGTGAGAATCCTACCCCACAAATTAGTTTTATAATTTTAAGAGGAATTTGGGAGTCTCATGAGTTGGCTTGGGATTCTTCCTCATTTTATCACAAGTGGTTTCCTAATATCAAGGGGAATTTAAGGTTAGTTGAGATTCTTTCTCATTTTTTTCCTTGGGTTGTTATTAGATCCTAAAATTGTGGATCGTGTCTCCTTTGATTATGGAGAGAAGGAAACTATATAATTTACTTATGTAAGCATTGTAAAGGGAGACACCTTGAGGCCCCTTTAGGCCCCTTGGAGAGAGATCTTTGCATTGAGAGGAATGTAGTTCTTTTGGTTTCTGAAGAAATTTCACTTATGTGAGAGCCTTAATTTATTTGTGTAAGAGAAGGTCATTATGGTTTTCATCACTGTAAGAAGCATGTGCCACATTTTATGAGAATATTTTATCCCTACTAAAGGAAGAATAATGAAGCGATTTGTATTCCAAGTTTTAAGGTTTAAGTTGTTATTAGGTTTCTTTTCAATTTACTAGATAACCATATCATAGATAGGATCACTGAGAGAAACAAAATAACAAGATACACAATGTTTATCTTGGGAAGCCCTCATGGGGGAGAAAACCCCCAAAAAACTTCCTTAATATAGATATCCAATACAATGCCAAGACAATAAACCAAAACACTAGAGAATATCTAACACTGAGAAATGTGTCTCTCTCTTCCTTCTTCTCCCAACTACAGCTATCAAAATTTTGCACTAGATGAGGGAATGAGTGAGTGAGATAATGAGGCTCCGGCTTCCTTTATTTATATAAATTGGCAGGCGTTGGAAAGGTGTCTCTTCACTAGGCAGGGCTGACTTGTCTTCTTAGTAGTTAAAACCACTTTAATTAGCCTGGGTGGCGACTTCTTAATTTGCACAATATATTTAGGATTTGACCAGTCCACAAAATGGGATTTGGTCAGTTACAATGCTCGACATGATCAATCCACAAAATGGGATTGATCTAATGAATAATAATTCAATAATAAATAGAATACTCTTTGCAGTTACAATATTTAAACACTCCCCCTTAACAAGAAGGGTATTCTACAACATCATCAGGAGAGAGAGAGGGTAGCAATATCAACAACATGTGGAACATCTATAAATCATTGTAAGTTTTTTCTCATCATCAATATCATCATCTACAACAGGGACCTAGAATGGAATCATCATCATCTCCATCAACATGGATTAGTATAACACTAATACATCATCATCACCAATAACAATTGTTGGCCCTTGACCAAGTTTTGAGGATCCTTGGCCATGTTTGACCTAATTTTGGGACTTCGACAGGTTGTCGAAGGCTGAGTGCAAGACGAAGCAGAGATTGCAGGATCTAGACCCCTTTTAGGGCCCTTTTTGGGATTCGGGAATATGTAACGGGTATGGGAATGTTGGCCCATGGGTTTACCCATGCTTAGGCCTATTTTGTATGTATAAATATATGCTAAGGAAATGTAGTGAGTATGAATGGCTAAGTGCCCTTTGGCTAGATGCAAGTGATGGTTGTAGTCCAATCTATGTGATTGACAGTGCTAAGTGCTATGTGGAGATTGCTTTGGTGCATACTATATGAGACTTGCAGAGCTAAGTGCAAGTCATTGCAAGAGAATTTGGAAGGTTGTGTGCTTAGATCTACTCAGGGAAGGAGGATCTAGTGAGCTGCGCAGATCCCCTATCCTCTGTGAAGTAGGTTTTTTGACACTCCATGCATGTAATTGATTGAAGAAGCTAATAAACAAGACAAAGAATTGGTGGATGTAGCCCCAGGGTGGGGGTGAACCATGTACATGTTGTGTTGCTATGATTTGTGCGATGTATTTATGTGATTATGTGTTTACTTTCTTAGTGTTTTAATATAGATGAATTATTTGTCGATGCTTAGTGATTATGGATGGATGTTAGATATGATTTATGTACGTATGCTTAGTGCTTAAATACCTTATATATGAATGAATATTGTGATACTATGTAATTAGGGTTTAACTGCATTGTAACTGAGACTGAATATTGATGAATGTTAACTATTGAGTGCTCAGTTAAGTGTTATAATCACATATCTGTGTCCCAGCTAAGGTTGCAGACATCTGATTCCTGCAACCACCACTGCCTCTACCTCAGGTGAGACTTCATCTACTTCACAAGTGTTGCCAAAAGGGTCAGTAGTTAGGGTTTTGTTGGTGCATTGTTATAGCATTGAACCCTGGGTCTGCCCCTGTGCCAACAACAACACAAGGTTGAAACAACATCAACAACAACAACATCATAGAATGAAGGTTGGAGCATCATCAACATTAGCACTAGGATGGAAATATTCATCATGAAGATGACATCTCAAAAACATCAACACGAAGATGGAAATATTTAGCATGAGGCTGCCATCACAACAACATCAGCATGCAGCTAGAAATATTCAGCATGAGACTGCATCACAAAAACATCATCACGAAGCTGGAAATCTTCAGCACTAAGCTGTCATCATAACAACATCAGAACAAAGCTGGAAATATTCATCATGAGTGTAACATCCCGCTCTGGCGCACTTACAAACTTATTCTTTGAGGACACTTGCTCGCAAGTGATCCGGATTTTTATGACGATAACACTTTTTCTCTCATTATGATGCGTTAAGTTATATGACAGGATGTTTTTACTACCTTGATATGAATGGAGTCTTTCATTTCGATTTCTTTAGTGTGCGAGGTTGGGACCAAGGATCTTATTTGCATCGGTGGAACTCGCTTGGAGTCCGGATTGAGTCGGGGAGTGGGATATTTGAGTTGTTTCATTCACGGTGATATTGTTTGGTTTTGATAATATGCTTTTGATTTTATGGCGTGTTGTTGACATGATACGACATGATGGTTGATGATCTGAGGCGTAGCGGTAAGCTTCTTAGGCCAGGACTCATATGGAGCAAAGGGCCACACGAGATCGAGGAAGAGATTGAGGAAGGTGTGGACTTGACCACATGACCACTAGCACTTTCCGTCATTAGCTCAGGCGTAGGTTAACGATTACACCTGGATTCGAGGGATCCGATGCAGTGAGAAGCATTGCGACGATGCGCTCACGATGATTCACAAAGGGGTCTTGCCAATAGGCGGGCCTTATTCATAAACCCTTAGTCTCTCCCACAAAGATTCACTGGCCAGTGTTGACTCGGGGTTTTAGAAGTCTACCACCAATCAGGTCAAGCCCGGTGAGTGGCACCCTTAGACACGTGGTGCATCACGAAGAACACGTCAGCGCAAAGAATTACAAGTCAGCGGTGGCACCCTTGGAGCAGTAGTGCGTCCACGAAGAACGCGTCGTCGCGGCAAGCGTCGAGAGCGGTAGCATATGGAGCATGTAGTCGTCACGAAAGGAGCACGTCGTTTGAAAGGAAGGATGTTGGGGCAACCTAGTTGGCCAAGTGAGACCTTAGCACGATAAATTTTTTGCGCCTCCCCTAATTAAATTGTCTCTGTTCCAAATCAAACCTATATTAAAAGCGTCTCTAAGATAAATTGACCAACCCTAAGAAAAGATCCTCCAAAAATAAACCTAGTGCGTGAACTAACACCCACCTAGAAGTTAATCAAAGACTCTAAAAGAAAAAGGAATTAAAGTAATGGGGGGGTTAATTTAAGCAAAACCCTTGGTGATTAATTCCCCTGTAAATTAAAAGTGATATTAAAGAGGGAATTATAAATTTAAGTTTCAAAATATAATAATAATAATATAAATATTTGTTTATATTGAAAAAATTTTAAGCGCATTTATCCTTTGGGGTTAAACGAAAAATTTAATAATAGAAAATAATGGAAGGGAGAAAGAAAAGAAAAATAAAAATAAAAATAAAATAAAAATAAAGAAACTTAAAAATTTGGAAGAAGTGGGAGACATGGGAGAAAGAAAAGAAAAATAAAATAAAAATAAAATAAAAATGGGAAACTTAAAGAATTTGGAGAGGAATTGGGAGACTTGGGAAAAAGCAAAGGGAATGTGACATTTAGTAACTACTAAATTTCAGAAGCATCATTTAGGAAAGTGAATAAAAGCATGAGGGGGATCTAGGAACCCTAGGAGAGATTAAAGGAGAAATTTTGGGGGTGTGAGAATTTAGATTTTTAGTGTCATAGAAATTAAGTATTGGAGAACCCTAGGGATGAGTGACACTTGAATGGCGGAGATTGATGATTGGAGGATTTATCATTAAAAGTGAATTAATTAATAATCGGGGAAAGTAGGTGGGTCTCATTTGGCTATAAATGAAAGGAAAAGGAAGAAAGGAGAGCGGTTAAGCGTAACGTTCTATTTTGCCGAATTGTGATTTTGATGGATTTTCTTGTGAGGAGTTAGGTGTAATCTCAGCTTTGTTGGAATGGTATCTCAGTCGTTGAGGCGAGCTGAGAATCTAGTCTATCTCTGGTTCTTAATGTGGCCCCTTCGCATTTCGAGGGCTAAGGGGAAATGAAGTACTAAGCGTTTAGTGGGAGGTACCAGTGAAACATTGATGTGGTCAGCCAGAGGAAGCGTGAGGCTGATGAACTTGATTGAGGGCACGAACAACATATAGCGACTGGGAATGCAGTGCAGCTTGTTACTATGTTTTTAATTTTGAACTGTAATGACTTCCATTTGATTGACTAATTTTATATCTAATATGATGTGCGGTTAAAGCTGAACTTGAATGGCCTCCAAAATTATTAATGTTAATCTAGACAAACTATTGTAGTTTCAAACTGATGAATAAATCCGTATTGAAACTGTTCGCTGCACGCAAATCTGTATCCGGCCTCTCGGAGTCTTCTCTTAGTCGTTTGGTAGCTGTAAAAATGTTGCGAAGTTGTCCAGATATGTAAACTATTAAATGTTCAAATGGAACGGCCTTTTTGTATTGAGACCTTTATACCAGTTCTTTTAGGTTGATACATTTCATTTGCCTCGTACACTTAAATTGATTTTTAAATATTCACATCGGGGAAAAATAAAAACCTTGTTGAAGGATTCTCGTTATGTCCTGTGAGGAGGTTAATTGGAAATTTTAGTGTTATTGATTTCACCTCTGTCATTGATGATTCAAGCTGGAACCCGGTCCAGTACTGGCATCCCTGTCAAGAATTTCGAACTATTGTGTGCTTACCCTATTCCATTAACCCGACCAGCATGGCATGGGCGTTTGGTTAACGAATTTCGAGCCGATTGATTCAGGCACCCTCTAGCTAAATCGCGAACCGGGACGAACTTGGCAGTCCTGAATTCGTTTACGTTTTCTTATTTCCGTTGGGCTTTGGGCATTCTTGGAGTTGACTCGACCTTACTGCATTTCTGGTTCCCTTAGCTCATCTGCATGTCCCTTGGGGTTGCCCCTGCATGGTTGGGACTGTTGGACGCGTTTCCTCACAGATTTCCTCCGTCGGGGTGGGTTGGACTGTGTTTTCCTTGCCATGTCACCTCTACAATGACTGAACGAGGACTGTAATGATTACTGGGGTTTGACCCTGCGTGGTTCCGAGATTAACATTTACCTTGTATTTAAATCTGTCATCCTTGTGAGGCATCCGCGTTCTACCTTAGCATAAGGTTCTGTTGGTTGTTAGCGCAGTTGCTCTTACAGTTGGGATGGTATCCAGAGGACTGCCAACCCATTGAAACTCCACCTCGTTAAATTTTGAAATTTCATGGTGGCGAGCTTCGCCCTGTACCCACTAATCACGGGCCTGCACGCGCAGCTTGATTTATTCCAGCCATTGTTCGCCTGTAGTTCCAGGCTCCGGCCTTCAACGTAGAAGGCTGACACTCCTGCTCCTTCACTGACCCTTATGACAGATGCCTTGGTTATCGATTGTCGGCGTATACTCCCACGCGGTAAGGTTTGCAAATTAATGATTCATGCTACTGGCGTTATGGCCGGGCCGTTAACACCTGTAATCGTGTGGGGATACTACAAGTCAGAGCTGCCTTCACGTGAGAGGGTAACTTCCTAAACTGTTTAATTAGGTTGTATCAATTTTCGTTCCTTAGCTCAATGCCTTTACATCATGGAAACAGCGTAATTCTTGCACCTTTTATTTCTCACTATTCTTGCCTTACACGGATATGGTTATCCTTTGAAGCGGTTACTGAACTACTGTTGTAATTAATAGCAAAGTTAGATAACCTATGTATAACCTGTACCTTGACATAAGTTTTAGGTGTCTCCCATGATGGTGTGAATCGATTGATTAAATTATGATAGGTCTCCCATTTTTTTAGATTAATTTAATTAATAATGATCTATCACATGCTCCCCAGCTAAGTTATCATTTGTCTCCTTGATGGTAATTTATTAAGAGTTTAGTTATTTACATTATTACAACAATTGTAAAGAGAAGCCCTTCCTTGACCCTTATTTACTGATTATTCTTATTGACCTTTTTCAACACTGTTTCTGTCAGTTCGATTGTTGTCTTCAAAAAAAAATGTCATTTAATAAGGGTATTTTGCCCCTTTTAAAAGGGAGAGGCGGTACTGTATTCCAGCTGTATGTTACCTAAAATTAAGATGGAAGTGCAATATTTGACTTATCAGTTAATTGCTACTTTAATTACAATCATTCCTAATTATTATTATTATAGACTGCCTTTTAAATTATGATGTAAGATCAACTTTATATAAGGTCCCTTCTAAATAGTGTCATTTAATACGGTCATGGAATAATATAGGTACTGTCCCTTTTTATAATATCATGTTGGTATTTGAAAAACTTGTTGATGATTGTAATATCTAAATGTTGCTACTGCTAGAAATTGATATTTTAATTTATGGTCAATTTATATATAAGGTCCCTCTAATATGGTCAATTGAATATAGGTATTGGTAGGTATTGCTCTTTTAAATTGTGATGTATATTGAGATTTTATATTGATGCCCTATAAGTGAAATGTTAATATTGGTTTAGGTTGGTATGCCATTGATGATAATTGAGCGCAATATTAATACTTGTTTAGTTGTAATGAATTACTTGTTCAATTGAATTGTTAATATTGGTTAAGTGGAAATGTTATTGAGGACGTTTAAGGCACATTATTAACCCTTGTACGGGCAATGTAAAGTATGAAATTTTTTTTTGGGAGGCATGTGGAGATATTATGGAGAAATTGGCTAGTATTCAATCACGGATAAGTCTTAGACATTGACTTGTCATTAATTTTAATGGTGGTCGTCAGGAGTCCTTGTATGCCTTCCATTAGGTATTGTTCTTCTTATTTATGTTGTGCTTGATTATGGTCGGTTGTTGCTTGGTCGGTTGTGGCGGGCGGGATATAGACACCTCCATGTTCCCTCCAGTGATGCATGACCACAGAGACCTTAAATGGTTAAAGATGGGAAACCGGGCTTGAGCGCTGATGTCTTGGGTCCTAACTTAGCAGCAGGGTAGGATGGGCGGTAGGTCATTCGTATTTTAGCAGTCAGTTTTTACTTGTCGTGCAATCTTCCTTTATGCATGTGATGCATTATCGTGCAACACGGTCACATTCTTATGTTCATCACAGTTTGCGCGTCGTTACTCGTCGGTATTTGTGACGAAATTGAATAGACTTTGGTTGTTCCTCGTTACATCGCACACACACTTCAAAAGCAAAATATAGTACAAGTGTCATAGATAGTTGTCTACTTGGCGGTTAGATTTACATATGGCAGGTATGAGGCGGGTGCCGACCCGACTTGGGATCACTACGGGTTCCATTGACATGATGGTATTGACTGTTCTGTTGCTGATTGAGCTGATTACCTGCACATTGTGCGGTATCATAGTTAGGGAGCCTGCGGAGGCGGAGCGGCCGGGGTGCTAGAAGGAGGAGAAGCAGCGAGCGCCTCAGCCCGGCATCCACACGAGGGGTCTAACCCCGAGGAGGTAGCGAGTCTTTGGGCCGAGGCCCGATTCTGCGATTGCGATGGTAGTGGGGATGATGAGATGCTCCGGTAGCGTAATGCAGTACGTCAGTGAATGAAGCGGAGATGAGGCAGGCGCCCGGCTTTTCTTGAGTTCCACAGCAGCACCGGCCGTTAAGCGGTATTCTGTAATTTCGAAGGTGAAATTTCACAGTTCTTTAGTTGCCGGGATGGGGCGAGCCGCCCGAGGCATGGTTGAAGGAGAATATGGCGTGTGCCGCGCCAGCGGCTATACCTCCAACATGAAGGTCCATGGCGGTCTTCCGACTAAGGGCGCTCTTCTATGGTGGAAAGGCGGCTCCTAGCGACAGCGTTGAAGGCGTGTCATGGAGCGTTAGAAGGCAGTTCACGAGAATATCTCTGAGAATTCGTGGCGTCACCTCAGTAGGTTCAGCATTCTGACAGGGGAGAGCCGATACGGTGCCAGTCACGAGGCACGTTTATGGGGTATCCGATACTCCGCTGTCGAACAGGAAGCTCAAGGTAGCAGGTTAGATCTTTGGCCTGCTGTGACCTACGTGCAAGGTAAGGATGCGATGCCTCAAGCCTTGCCGCGATCGCGTAAAGACCCCTCATATGAAGGAGGAGCTTAGCAGCGGGGGTGAGACCAGGGACTCCCATCGAGACCCGGTAGGCGAGGGGTTCGGTACAAGCGACATCGGAACCTGGAAACAAGACATAAGCGGGGATATCATTGGCTTCGGAGGGGGATCGAGCAGAGGCAGTTTAACTTCATAGAGATGGCTTGAGGAGCCAAACAAAATGTTGGAGAGAAGGGGTGGCAGGTTGTATGCTTAACCTGGGAGAGTTTTCACGAGGGTCAACTTATGCGATCCACGATCTTGGATCTTATGACATCGTGGTCGGCATGGATTGGTTGGAATGCATGAGGCGATACTCAGCTGTAAGGCAGAAATGATTGAAGCTTAGTCGATGATGAAGGATAGAGACGTGTGATGGTAGGACAGAACTAGGGAGTTTACCTGAGGTTCATATTTTCCTTACGGTCACGGAAGAGATTGCACCAGGGATGTAGTATTTATGCGATTCTTGCATTAAAAGAGAAGGGAGTTGTAGAAGGTCTAGAACACCTTCGTTTGTTGAAGAGTTTGGACGATATTCGAGGAGTTACACGGGATTACGCGAGAAAAGTGGAATTCACTATAGACACAGAAACGGGGAACCGGAACCGATAATGAAGAGCGCCTTGTCGGATATGCGACCCGTTATAAATTAAAAATGCAAGCGAAGGAGTTAGCGGATCACAGGGCCCGTCGATCCTAAGCGTGTCGATGGGGTGCACCGTTATTTTCATTCAGAAGAATGACAGATCATGGAGGCCTTGCATTGAATACCATCAACTGAAAAAGGCCACGATCAAGTCGGTACCTTACCAAGGGTGAGTCATTCGATCAGATGAAGGTTGTGATGGTGTTCTCCAAGATTGACTTGCGATATGGATACCACCAGTTACGGATTACGGAAGATGACATCCCTAAGACCGCTTTTAGGAATGAGATTTGGACATTATGAGTTTACGGTTTTACCTTTGGACTGACAAAGCATTGAGGGTATTCATGAGTTTGATGAGCGGGGTTAAGCGAAATTCACTTGGACAAGTTAGATCCAAGTATTCATCGACGATATTACGATCTACTCTCGGATGACGGAGGAACATGGCCGAGCAACGGTACTACGATGTTTGCGAGAACACAAGTTGTATGGGAAGTCGTCTAAATGCTCTTTTTATCAATCAGGATTCACTACCTAGGGCATGTCATCTCCGGCGAAGGTATGTGGTGGAATCCAATCCAAAGGTTAGAGGCCATTAATGGAATGGCACGCGAATAAAATGTCACAGAAGTGCGTAGTTTTTTGGTTTTAGCGGGATACTACCGGCGGTTTGTCGAAGGATTCTCGAAGATAGCGGGTCCGATCACATAGTTGCAAAAGAAAAACAAAGAAGTTTGTTTGAATGAGAGAAATGCGAGCGTTTAGAAGGCAAGAGTTGTTGACAACGGTCTCATAGATACTAAAGGTCCACGACATGGAAGTAGACTTCTTGGTGTAATAACAGCAGCATCCAAGAAAGGTTTAGGTGGGGTCTTGATGCAGGATCGTTGAGTGATTGCCCATTTGGCTGAGAAGGCATGAGAACTCTGTAGCATGACTTGGAGTTATTGGCCATGTTTATGCCTTAAAGGTATGGAGACACTACATGGTTGGATGAAAATTTGAATTAAAAGCAGTCATTGTGGATTACAACACATTTTCATAAAGCGACTGAGCAGCGACAGCGTTGGTTGGAATTACTTAGCGGGCACGACTTTGAGATTACTTACATAAAGGGTGACAGCCAGCAGTGGCGATGCTTTGAGTCGGAGACCAGTTATCTTTTCGGTGTTGCCTCTTGAACGAATCATTGAGAAGATTCGTCACATTGTGACGATGGCTGGTACAAAGAAATTAGAAATTTTATTGGACAAAACACTATGATGGTACCCGATATGAGGTTGCGTTTGACGACGATGGTTTATTGAAATTTAGAGGTCGGATTTTCATACTGTAAACGGCGAATTGAGGATGTTGATCCTAAGTGAGTCTCATAGAGTAGTATACATGGTTCATCCTGGATTCACGAAGATGAAGGCATATCTTGAGACTTTATTCTTCTGGAAGTGAATGAATGCCGACATAGTCAATTTTGTGGCTAGATGTCGAGTGTCAGCAGGTAAAGTCTAAACATAGACACCCGTGGTCTAACCACATGCCATTCTGGAATCGAATTGGGAAGTCATTCGATGGATTTTGTTGTAGTTGCCAGCGGCGGCAAGAGCCGCGACTTCGATTTTGTAGGCAGTGAACACCGACCAAGAGTGCTCACTTTATTCGGTCGCGTCGCGACCTATCGGGGCTGACATAGCAAAGGAAGTTTTCATCCGGTGGGTGTGAGGCATGGCGTGCCAAAGAAGATCATCTCCGATCGAGGATCGGTGTTCTCTGGACGATTTTGGGCCCGGTTTCCAAGAGGCCTTGGAACCCAACTTAACTTTTGATGCTTGCGTACCGCAGTGACGGACTGAGGCAGGCGATACGAACCAAACCTTGAATATTTAGCATGCAGTGATGGACCAACAAAAGCGTTGGGAGAGTTCTTGCCTCTAGTAGAGAGTTAAGCTTATAACCGCAGTTACGAGCACCATTAGATGCTTTGAGAGTTTTCTCTATGAGGCGACCATGTGGACACCAACGAGTTAGGATGGAAACTTGAGGATAGGGTCACAGGCTGGGACGAAGCGATCAAGAAATGGAAAGAAGCGGTCACAAACCATAAGACAAAGGATAAAGGAAGCCTAGGATCGGCCAGGAAAGTGATGTCGATCTCGCTTAGGTAATAAATAGTAGTTACAGTGTCGAGGAGTCTTCTTCGCGGGTAAAACGCGCAAAGTTCGATCAAGTTTGGAAATGGGGTAAACTCTCTCCTGATTCATTGGGACCTTCCGAAGTTGTGGAAAGGGGCCCATGGCCTATTGACTATCCTTACCTGATTCTTTGAGAGGCGTATGTACGATGTTTTCATGTATCAGTTTTGAGACGGTATGTTGCGCGATCCTACACGTGATTGACGCAGGTTCCCTTGGTATCGGACGAGGGCGCTAACGGCTCCCAGTCATATTCGTCATCAGCGTTCAAGCGATTACGGCGTGAGCGGTAGGCAGTCAAGGTCGGTGGGGCGGTTATAGTCCTTTTCGGCGACACAGGAGGCGCGCCTGATATGCTTGGCCGGTTTCCATTTTTTTGTTTGATAAATAGACTTATGATGCATGGTATTTATGATTTTATGATACATTTAATTCGGCATTTATACTTTGAAAATTCGGGCGAAGTTTAGACCAAGAGGTGTATGTAACATCCCTGCTGGCGCACTTACAAACTTATTCTTTAGGGACACTTGCTCGCCATTGATCCGATTTTATAATGATAAAATTTTCTCTCATTGCTGTCGTTAAGTTATAGCGGAGATGTTTTTACTACCTTGATGTAGCGAGTGCTGTATTTCCGGTTTCTTTGAGTGTCGCGAGGTTTTGGATATGAGGATCACGGTGACAGCCAGATTTGGAACTCCCTTGGACTCCGGATTAGAGTGAGGAGTGGGATATTTGAGTTGTTTCATTCTGATTGATATTGCTTTATTTGATTATGTTGATTTATGACTGTTGTTGACTTGATCGACATGATGGTTTGATGATCTTGGTGGCGATAGCTTACCCGACCGGACTCATAAGGAGTAAAGGGTCCACATATGAGTTCCAGAGAGATTGAGGAGAGGTGTGGACAACTGACTACTGCCACATCCTACTAACACTCACGCAGAGTAGCTCGAGCTGTGGTTGAAGCGATTACCTAGTTCGAGGGGATCCTGATACCGGTGAGACAGGCTATGGCTGATCGCTCCGATGATTCTAAAGTACCAATGGGGGCCTTATTCCTTAGAGCCATAGTCTCCACAAGATTCACACAGTGTTGACTCAGGGTTTTAGGAATCTACCAATCCGTCAATCCGATGATGGCACCAAGACCGTGGTGCATCCCTGAAGAACGCGTCAGCGGAATTCTGAAGTCCTTGGAAGTGGCACCATAGAGCAGTGAATTAGATCACGAGAAGAACACGTTCTTGTGACGAGAAGCGTCAGCGGTGGCACCCTTAGACGTGGTCGCGATCTGGAGAAAAGTACGCGTCGTTTGAGAAGGATGTTGAGACAACCTAGTTGACAGTGAGACCTTAATGCCTGATAAAATTCTTAAAGCGCCTCCCCTAATTAAATTGTCTCCTGTTCAAATCAAACCTATATTAAGCGTCTCACAAAGATGATTATTGGCCCTAAAGAAAGATCCTCCAAGAAATAAACCCTGAATTAAGTGACTAGGCCACCTAAGTGATAAAGACTTCTAAAGAAAAGGAATTAAAGAAATAATGGGGGTTAATTTAAGAGAAACCCTTGGCGATTAAATTTTAAAGGGGATTTAAAAAGTATTAAAGAAGGGATTATAAATTTAGGATTTCAAAAATAATAATAATAATAAATATTTGTTTATATTTGAAAATAATGTTAAGCTTTTATCCTTTGGGGTTTTAACAAAATTTTAATAATAAATAATGGAAGGGAGAAAGAAAAATAAAAATAAAATAAAATAAAAGTAAAGGAAAAAAAAAAAAAAAAAAAAAAAAAAAAAAAAAAGGGAGAAAAGAAAATAAAAATAAAATAAAATAAAAATAGGAAAAAAAAAAAAAAAAAAAAAAAAATGGGGAAAAAGAAAAAAGGGGAATCGACATTTAAGTAACTACTAAATTTCCAGAAGCATCATTTTAGGAGAAAGTGAATAAAAGCATGAGGGATCTAGGAACCCTAGGAGATTTAAGGGCCGATTTTGGGGGTGTGGGGAATTTAGATTTTAATTAATGCTTGAGAAATTAAATTATTGGAGAACCCTAGGGATGAGTGACACTTGAATGGCCGGAGATTGATTGGAGGATTTATCATTAAAAAATTAATTAATTAATGTCGGAAAGTAGGGGAGTCTCATTTGGCTATAAATGAAAGGAAGGAAGGAAGAAAGAGCGGTTAAGCGTAGATTACATTTCACAGATGTGGTTTATGATTTTCTTATTGAGAGTTGGGTGTAATCCTCAGCTTTATTAGAATTAGTAGCTTCGACCCGTGGAAGTGAGGCAATATTCTATCTGTCTTTTGTGTGGCCACTACTTTCAGGGGGCTAAGGGGGAGGCAATTACCTAAGCGTTTGGGAGGTGCATTGAGCATTCGATGGTGGAAGCGGGGAATGACAAGGAGCGTGGGACTTTGATTCGAGGCACGAACAACATACAAGGCGGGCACAAGGAATAATGTACGCTTGTTAATATGTTTATTATTTCTGAACTGTAATGACTTCCATTGATTGACTGATTTTATCTAATATGATGTGTTGTTAAATATGAACTTAAATGGCCTCCATATATATCAATGTTAATCAAGACAAACTATTGTAGTTTCAAACTGATAGGATAAGCGTATTGAAGCTGATTCGATGCATGTAAATGCTGTATCAGGCTTTAGAAGTCTTCTCTTATTGATTAGCAGTAGTAAAGAATATTACGAAGTTAACCGATTCACATAAACGTATTCAAATGGAACGGCCTTTTTGTATTGAGACCTTTATACCAGTTCTTTTTGGTTGATACATTTCATTTGCCTCGCTGCCAAATTCAGCATTTTTTTAAATATTCACATCAGGAAAAATAAAAACCTTGTTGAAGGATTCTCGTTATAATGTCTATTGAGAGTTAATTGGAAATTTTAGTGTTATTGTTTTACCTCGGCGTCGTGATGATTCAAGCTGGAACCGGTCCGATCTGGCATCCCTGTCAAAATTTGATTTATTATTGTGCTTACCTATTCCATTAACCTAACCGGTACGAGCGTTTAGTTTAGCAATTTAAACCGATTGATTCGGGCACCCTCTATTCATCGCGGTAGGGGACGAACTTGGCAGTCCTGAATTCGTTTACGTTTTCTGATTTCCGTTAGGCTTTGGGCATTCTTGGAGTTGACTCGACCTTACTGCATTTCTGGTTCCCTTAGCTCATCTGCATGTCCCTTGGGGTTTCCCCTGCATGGTTGGGACTGTTGGACGCGTTTCCTCACAGATTTCCTCCGTCGGGGTGGGTTGGACTGTGTTTTCCTTGCCATGTCACCTCTACAATGACTGAACGAGGACTGTAATGATTACTGGGGTTTGACCCTGCGTGGTTCCGAGATTAACATTTACCTTGTATTTAAATCTGTCATCCTTGTGAGGCATCCGCGTTCTACCTTAGCATAAGGTTCTGTTGGTTGTTAGCGCAGTTGCTCTTACAGTTGGGATGGTATCCAGAAGGCCATGTACAGTGACTCCACCCTATGGTTAAACGCCTAAAATTTCCCCGTTGGTGGTAGGCGAGCTGCGCTGCCCACTAATCTACTTGTGAACTTTGCATGTGCAGCTTGATTTATTCCAGCCGTTGTTCGCCTATAGATCCAGGCTCCGGCCTTCAACGTAGAAGGCTGACACTCCTACTCCTTCACTGACCCTTATGACAGATGCCTTGGTTATCGATTGTCGGCGTATACTCCCACGCGGTAAGGTTTGCAAATTAATGATTCATGCTACTGGCGTTATGGCCGGGCCGTTAACACCTGTAATCGTGTGGGGATACTACAAGTCAGAGCTGCCTTCACGTGAGAGGGTAACTTCCTAAACTGTTTAATTAGGTTGTATCAATTTTCGTTCCTTAGCTCAATGCCTTTACATCATGGAAACAGCGTAATTCTTGCACCTTTTATTTCTCACTATTCTTGCCTTACACGGATATGGTTATCCTTTGAAGCGGTTACTGAACTACTGTTGTAATTAATAGCAAAGTTAGATAACCTATGTATAACCTGTACCTTGACATAAGTTTTAGGTGTCTCCCATGATGGTGTGAATCGATTGATTAAATTATGATAGGTCTCCCATTTTTTTAGATTAATTTAATTAATAATGATCTATCACATGCTCCCCAGCTAAGTTATCATTTGTCTCCTTGATGTTAATTTATTAAGAGTTTAGTTATTTACATTATTACAACAATTGTAAAGAGAAGCCCTTCCTTGACCCTTATTTACTGATTATTCTTATTGACCTTTTCAACACTGTTTCTGTCAGTTTCGACTACTGTCTTCAAACAAAATGTCATTTAATAAAAGGTATTTTGCCCCTACCCAAAGGGAGGCGGTCTTGTATTCCAACGTATGTTACCTAAAATTAAGGCGGCAGAAATGCAATTTTAGACTTATCGGAGTTAATTGCTACTTTATTAATCATTCTAATTATTATTATTATAGGCTGCCTTTTAAATTATGATGTAAGATCAACTTTATATAAGGTCCCTTCTAAATAGTGTCATTTAATACGGTCATGGAATAATATAGGTACTATCCCTTTTATGATATTATGGTGGTATTTGAAAACTTGCTAATGATTATAATATCTAAAATGTTGCTACTGCTAGAAATTGATATTTTAATTTATGGTCAATTTATATATAAGGTCCCTCTAAATAAATGTTAATATGGTCAATTGAATGGTATTGGTAAAATTATTACTCTTTAAATTGTGATGTATATTAATTTTATATTGATGCCCTATAATTGAAATGTTAATATTGGTTTTAGTTTGGTATGTCATTGATGATAATTAAGCGCAATATCAGTACTTGTTTAGTTGTAATGAATTACTTGTTCAATTGAATTGTTAATATTGGTTAAGTGGAAATGTTATTGAGGACGTTTAAGGCACAATATTAACCCTTGTATGGGCAATGTAAAGTATGGTAAAATTTGGGAGGCATGTGGAGATATTATGGAGAATGGTAAAAATTGGGAGGCATGTGGAGATATTATGGAGAAATTGGCTAGTATTCAATCACGGATGGGTCATAGACATTGACTGGTCCTTAAATTTTAAATGGTCGTCGTCCGAGTCCTTGTAGCATGCCTTCCGTAAGGGCGTAATTGTTCTTCTTATTTATGTTGTGCTTGATTATGGTCAGTTGTTGCTTGGTCGGTTCTGTCGGGTGGGATGTAGACACCTCCATGTTCCTCAGAACAGTCGCCAGCCCTGAGACCTTAAATGGTTAAAGACGATAGGAAACCGGGCTTGAGCGTTGCTTATGTGTCTTGGAGGTCCTAACCTTGCAGGGTAGGACGGGCGGGAGGTCAGTCGTACTTTAGCAGTCAGTTTTTACTTGTCGTGCGATCTTCCTTTATGCATGTGATTACGTATCATGCAACCTGGTCACATTCTTATGTTCATCCTGGTTGCGTCGTACTCATCGTCGGCTGGCGACGCAGAGTCGAATAGACTTTGGTTGTTTCCTCGTACATACGCACACACACACTTCAAAAAGCAAAAATATAATTTTTGCAGTTGTCACTAGAATGGTTGTCATAACGAGGCGGTTCGTTACAATGAGGTTGTCATCACAACAACATCAACACAAAGCTGGAAATCTTTAGCACAAGGATGGCATCACAACAACATCAACACAATGTTTGAAATCTTCAGAACGAGGTTGGCATCACAACAACATCAACACGGAGCTGGAAATATTCAACACGAGGTTGGCATCAACACCACTCCTCCTTTTGAGTAAGGTCCTTTCGGACTACACCAAGCTTATCTCAAAAGTGCTCAAACTTTACATCAGAAAAAGGCTTGGTCAACACATCTGCAACATGTTCATCTGTGCTAACATATTGGAGCTTTAAGGCTCCTCTCTGCACCATATCACAGATGTAATGATATCGTATTTCTATGTGTTTTGACTTGTCATGGAACACAGGGTTCTCTGTCATCTTTATACAACTCTGGTTATCGCATAGAATCATGGTTACTTTCATCTCCATATCGAATAGACCTATCAACAACTTTCAAATCCATATGGCTTCATAACTGGAGGAACATGCAACAATTATTTATGTCGTGCTAAGAGAAATACTTGATTGTTTCCTACTCTGCCATGAGATCATGGTTGACCCCAGACCGAAACAACATCCTGAAGTGCTCTTTCTATCAGAGACACTTCCATCCTAATATGAATCAGTATAACCACTCAGTCTGAAGTCATGATCTCCATTATAACTGGGACCAAAATCTAATGTACCTTTAAGGTACCTCATCACATGTTTTGTAGCAACGAGGTGAACACGTCTGGACTCTACTAGAAATTGACTCAAGGTGTTCACAGAAAAACATATATTTGTCCTGGTGTTCGTCAGATACATCAATGATCCAATGATCTGTTTGTATAGTGTAGCATCAATAAATTCTGACGAAGTTCCAACCAAAAGCTTCAACTTTGTTTCCATGGGTGTATTTGTGGATTTTCACTCCAACATATCAAACCTCTTCAATATTTCAACTGCATACTTCCCTTGGTTAAGTAAGATCTTCTCTGGGCTTTGTCAAACCTCAAGACCTAAGAAATAGTGAATTAGGCCAAGGTATTTCATCTCAAATTCTGCAGCGAGATTCTTATTACACTCAGTGATGAGATTTTATTCTACAGTTAGAAATAAGTCGTCCACATACAAAAAAAATATAACAGGCTCATCATTCATAACCTTGAAGTAAATGTTAGAATCTTCTTTACTCTTGGTAAATCCCAAGGTCATCAGAAAATTGTTAATCTTCAATACCAAGTTTTAGGAGCTTGTTTCAATCTGTATAGAGCCTTCTTTAATCTACATACATGATTCTTTATGTCTTCAACTCCAAACCCTTAATTTTTTTCTATATACACTTCCTCTTCTATGATACCATTTAAGCAAGTTGTTTTCACATCCATCTGGTGTAACTTCCATTTCATCTTAGCTGCAAGGGCTATGATGGTTCTGATTTAAGTGTATCTGGATACAAGAGAAAATGTCTCTTCATAGTCAATGCCTTCCTTTTGAGAAAATCTACGAGCAAAAAATATTTCTTTATATTTCTCAATACTTCCATCAGCAACATGTTTTATCTTGTATATCCATTTGGAAGATACCACATCCTTTCTCTTTAGTCTAGGATCTATTTCCCATACATCATTCTTTATAATGGATTGGTATTCTTATATCATGGCATATTCCCATTCTTTCTCTTGAATGATTTCTTCAAAGAAAGTAGGCTCCTTCTCTAAGATATCACACATCAGAGCCATATAATTTGAGAATGGATTGGGTTTCTTGACTTGTCTCATGGTTCCTTTGGGGGCACCATACTTCTCTCCATATTGAATAAGTTCCCTTTCCCAAGATGGATTTCTCTTCTGGCAGATCATCATATGGGGAGGTTATTGAGATTATATTATGTCATGATCTTCTAGAATATCTTTATTAGAGGAATTTATGACTTCCTTCACTGGTTATGAAACTTTGGGAGCCACAGGTTCTTCTTCATATACTTCTTCAAGCTGGCATCTTCTTGATTTCTTGAGTATTGCATCTTCATCAAAGGTTACATCTCTGCTAATATCAATATGATGGTAACCTGGTATGTATATTCTAAAGGCCTTTATTGTCTCTCTTCGAGAAAGAGTTCTTGATGTTCTTTCCTTGTGCACATTTGTTGCACACACTTTCATGGTCAACCTTGAATTTTGGTAGACCTATGACTGCCTTGCTTACATATGGTAATGCCTTGTAGTTAATGTGAGCTAGTATTCTATGCCAAAGTTCACAAGAATTCTCAATGGAATGAGTCAAGGCTTCTTCTGAGTGACCTTTTAGCTTATACAAGCCACCTTCTTCTTTTCCAATAACAATTGCTTCTTCCATGGTTTTTCCATGGGGCCACATAAGAACTTCTCCATCTATGAAAGCAACTTTGAAGCCTGTCTTATCTAAATATGAGATAGAAATTAAGTTATTTGTCAAACGTGGTACATATATTACGTCTTTCATCTTCATTGGGGTTCCTAAATCAAGTTTGTAATTTAATTCTCTTACTCGTTTAATAGGGTATTGATAATCGTCTCCAAGTGTAACTTTCTAGGGAAAGTTATTTTATGTAAGGAAAGAGAGAATGTCTCTTTGACCTGTCATGTGCTTGGAAGCACCACTGTCTATGATCCAAGTTTCCTCACCAAGTGACACTAATCCTGAGAGGGTAGTGATTAATACATAGTCTTCAATATTTTCTTTTATCATCTTTGTGGGTGGATCTTCATCTTCAACTCTGTGGGAATGGTGTCTATTATTTCTCTTCTTGTATTCTTCTCTTCTAGATGGGCAATTCTTAGCAATATGTCCCATATTGTCATAATGGTAACATTGGTAGGATGAGAAATCTTTGTCTCTTCTTTGACCTTTCTGAAACTTTTGGAATCTCCTTGGAGGGTGAGATTCTTTATGTATGAATTTGTTTGGGGGGTGAGACTCCTTATGTTGATGATTTTATTTTTGGAAGTAATGCATCTTCCTTCCTCCTCTAGTATGAGAATTTAGGGCTTGATATTCATCTCTTGATAGTATTGCTTCTCTATTAGCTACTCTTTCTTCTTCTTGAATGCATTCTTCCCAAAGATTGTCAAAGTGTAGTTTCTCCTTTCTGACACAAATAGTTTGGATGAATGCATCCCAAGGTCTTGTGAGACCATTAAGGGTTTTCATTATGAGTTCGTATTCATCTAGAGTATCACCAATTGCTTCTAGTTGTTCCATGAATTGTGATATTCTAGAGAAATACTCTTGAATTATTTCTCCTTTCTGCATCCTTGTATTTTTTAGTTGAGTTCTTAGATTCATATTTTGGTTGATGTTATTTCCTTCATACATCCTAGTTAGGGAATCAAACATTTCTTTTGGAGTCTTCCTTCAAGCCACTTCAGGAATCAAGTGATTTTTAATAGAATCTGCAATGATTCTTTTGGCCCTAAATGTGTCATTTTGTTGTTTTTCTTTAGCTGAAGCATCGGTAGGATCTGGTACATCTTCTTTAATGAATCTTGATAGGTCATTCTCTTCAATAATGAGTGAAATATTATACTTCCAAGAATGAAATTTTTCCACACCTTATAGCTTGTCAACAATCTTTAGTGCGTGCAGACATCTTTACTTGGAGCTAGGAAAATGAACAAAAATTGAAAATGCTCAGAATTTAATTTTCGACTTACCAGGAGGTGCGCTTGGTTGAGGCGAGTAGCCTGGTGCAGTTAGATTTCAGAAAATCCAAATTTTTCCCCTTCAAACTTGACCAGTGGAATTTTGGACTGGTACTTCTAGTATTGGTTCTAGTTTCCTGGTTTTCCGGTACTTTTGGTTTTCTAGTACTTCTGGTTTTCTGGTTTTCTAGTACCAGTGAAAACTAGGGTTTCACTTTCTGGGAGTTCTATCCACTGAAAAAGTGTGTTGAGGCTTCCAAAGAGTTTTCTATGCTAGGGCACACTTCCTTGATGATTTTTAGGATGAAATTCCTTTTCAATATAAAACCCTAATTTTCTTGTACGACAACCATGACGTTTTTTCTTATCTAGTGAAAGATGCTCTCTTCAACTTAGCTATGATACCATGTTAAGCTTTAATATATTATTAGGTTTCTTTTCAATTTACTAGATAACCATAGCATAGATGGGATCACTGAGAGAAACACAATCACAAGATACACAACATTTATATTGGGAAACCTTCATGGGGGAGAAAACCCACCAAAAACTTCCTTAATATAGATAGCCAATACAATGCCAAGACAATAAACCAAAACACTATTGAATATCCAACACTAAGAAATGTGCCTATCTCTTCCATCTTCTCCCAATTGTAGCTATCAAACCTGTGCATTGGATGAGTGAATAAGTGAGTGAGATAATGAGGCTCTGGCTTCCTTTATTTATACAAACTGGAAGGTGTTGGAAAGGTGTCTCTTCACTAAGTAGGGTCGACTTGTCTTCTTAGTGGTTAAAACCGCTTTAATTAGCCTGGGGGGCGACTTCTTAATTTTCACAATATATTTAGGGTTTGACAAATAAATAAAAGGGGATTTGGTCTATTACAATGCCTGACATGATCAATCCACAAAAGGGTATTGATCTAATGAATAATAACTCAAAAAATTATAGAATACTCTTTACAGTTACAATATTTCAACACCAAGCAGATATAGAGAGGTAGCCAACAGATTTTCGTGAAATCTGTTAACACATGGGTGTCAAATTGTATGTGTGATTTTTTGTTTTCATTCTCTCTTGATTAAGTAGATATTTAATTACACATATGCACCTCATTATGATAATGTTGCTCATGTTCATATGCTAATTCTTAATGATTATTTTCTCATGTTCACATGCAATTAAGCATCAATAAAAGGTCCTTATTATAGGATTTTTGTAGAGAAAGATATCACAGAAAATCCAAGATCAAGTAGTATCAGAGAAAGTCTGACCAGTTTTGCAAATTGTGAATATAATTATGGGAAAGGAAAAGAAGCAAGCATGGCTTCGTGAGCTTGAAGAAATTAACCAGACCATTCAAGAAGAGAACATTGAATTAAGGAGGTTTCTTAAAGAATATGGAGAGGAAAAGAGAAAACTACAACTACAACTACAAGATATGGAGGAATTTTCAACAAACATGCAAATCTGGTGAAATTAGTTTAGTGTTGATGTCAACATAATCCCAACATGTTGACATGGTAGCATCACAGGCTACCATGTGTTAGGAAGATTTGGAATTTTTAGGTTACAGTTGGACAAGTGGGAAAGTGCCACGTTTCATCGTAAGGATGGCATGGTTGTATGGTGATGATGTCAGTAGAGTCACTAAACTATATTGAATGTTGATGTGGAATTATGACATTGATGTTGTAGTTGAAGTGTCGACTAATTAGGCAGTACGATGATGATGTCAGCAATTCAAGGTGGTGGTACAATGATGACATCAGTAGGGTGAATGGGTCGTTAACTAGGCAGTACGGTGTTGATGTGGAATCACCATAGGTTGCCACATGTCAAGTGGATTTGGCCTTTTTGGGGGTCCAAATGGACCAATAAAAAAGTACCACATGGCACAGTACAGACGCCACGTGGCCATACGAAAGCCTACATAGAATTTTTGTTAGAAAATGACTAGGAAATATGTAGCATTGATGTGGTGTTGTTGGCCCTCGACCAATTTTTGGAGAACCTTGGTCATGTTTGACCATTTTTGAGACTTTGACAGGCTATTTGAAGACGGAGCGCCAGGTGAAGCAGAGATCGCGGGATATCGAATCCTTTTTAGGGAAATTTTGGGTTTAGGGTTTATGTAACAGGTATGGGATGTCGGCCCATGGGTTTACCCATGTTTAGGCCCATTTTCTAATGTATAAATAGATAGCTAGGCAATGTAAGAAGAGGTTGTTGGTTGTTGAGCTTGATTATCTTCCTGATTCAGAGGTCCTTGCTTTCAGCCATGTTTTTACCCCATGAAGTATTTACACCCCAGAAGTATGTACACTCTTCCACGCGGGGGAGTGCAGAGGGGGGGTACCCCCTCTGCGGGGTCCGTGGGGATTATCCCCCCGGATAGTGGGTCTGGGGGCAAGCGGGCCCCCAACGGGGGTTCGAGGGAAGCATTCATTATAAGGTCGCAGATCTAACGGTAGAGATTATGTTAGGGTTTTTTTCCCTAGAAGGCAACCCTCTTTTATGAGGGAAATGTATTATGGCTATGGATGATGGTGAATATTGTATTCTGAGAGAGGAGACTGTGAGAGAAAGAAGAGGAAGTTACAACGGGTTTTGCTGTAGGTTGTATCCCTTCATTTGTTGGATAATAATAAAAGAAGGACCTGGAAATTTCTCTGGTGGATGTATCCCACACTGGGTGAACCACGTAAATCTGTGTCTCTCTTGTATTGTGTGTCTTTTGTGTTTTGTTTCGGCATTTGTTTTATTTTATTGCTCCGCGGTCCTATTTTTCTAACAATTGGTATCAGAGCGTAAGGTAACTCGCAGGAAAAAAGGGTTCCTAGTTTGAGTGGGAGCAATGTCGGAAGATGGAAAGTTTAGGATCGAGAAATTTAACGGCCAAAACTACCAGTTATGGAAGATGCAGATGGA